>JBBPTX010000002.1:120415-375475 GCA_038094595.1 Pulveroboletus aff. annulatus | reverse complement strand
CCTCGACGTACGCGTAAACAACATCATGCAGCTGATCCAGACCGCAATCGACGCCGCCCGCCTCTCCGTCTCGCCTCCCGATTCCGATGACGACTCCGATCCCGAGGATTCTCACCGCCACTTTTCTGATCCTCCCGACTTTCACAAGGCCCTCGTCACAGAGCTCTCCTGCGAAATCTGCTTCATGCTCCTCTACGAGCCTGTCACAACCCCCTGTCAACACGTATGTCGCCTTCTCCTCTCCACCCCCCTTCTCACCCCCCTCTAGACCTTTTGCTCCCAGTGTCTCCAGCGCTCTCTTGATCATAGCATGGTCTGTCCCCTCTGCCGCCAGGCCTTTCCCGGCTTCGCCTACTTTCATGAACATCCTTTCAACAAGATCATTCTCTCTCTTCGTCAGCGCCCTTTTTCCCTCTCCACGCGTTCCTTCTGATTTCTCTTCCTCTAGTCCTCACGGCTTTGCCAGACGACTATACCAGTCGCGGCGTTGCAATCGAGAGTGAAGAACACGATGCTCGCCTGGACACTCCTATCCTTGTTTGTCAGCTTGCTTTCCCCGGCATGCGCACCCTCCTCCACTTCTTCGAACCCCGTTACCGCCTCATGCTCCGCCGTTGTCTCGAGAAACCCTCCCCCACTTTTGGCATCATCATGCCTCCTCGCGCCGCACCCGTCCCCGGTCATCTCACTGCTGGCTCAGAATTCGGTACCATGCTCGAAATAAGAAACGTCCAGATGTTTGCAGACGGTCGTAGCGTAGTCGAGACATTCGGTACCCATCGCTTTCGCTTACTAGAAGAGGGTTCCCTCGATGGCTACATTGTCGGCAGAGTCGAGCGCATCGACGACTACGATGACGATCTCGCAGAATGGATTGCCCAAGAAGACGGCCGCCGCCCCTCATCTTCTGTCGATACGCACGCACCCTCTCCTCCGTCACTGCTCTCCCGCATCGCCCTTCGTGTTTCCCCTCCTCCGTCGCCTGTTTCACCCCTTGGCTCCCAGGATTCAATCACATTTCATACTTCTCCACAATTTTTGTCGACATCTGCCCTCATGGCGATTTGCCACGCATTCTTGAACCAACTTCGTGCAGGAACTGCCCCTTGGGTCGTGCAACGACTCGACTACACTTATGGTCCACAGCCTCCCGATACCGACCCCGGTACATTTTCATTTTGGATGGGCATGGTCCTTCCCATAGATGAGCACGAAAAGGCCAAACTTTTACCCGTCAAAAGTGCCCGTTTGAGGCTGAGAATGGTGGTCGGCTGGATCGAGCATTTGAATAGCAACTGGTCAGTTTTCTTGCCCTGTTCCAACGCGCGTCTTTGACATGTCTTGTAGGTGGTTTACAAGTGGCTGTATCGTGCTGTAACGTCACTACCATGCCTGTCCTTGTTCATCCTGTGTGTACAACTTCCTACTCTTTCTTTCTTTTTCCCTACGATCACACTAGTCTAACTCTATCCTCATCTACCATTGGTAACTGTATCCCATTCCCCAGCATTGTCACATTACATCACCGTCTCTTATTTCCCCGTGACTTTTAAGTCACGTCTACGTCACGAACTGTTACGCCGACGTCACACGTAAATGATGTACGGTTTAGAATTTGTATTGTCAATGTCATGGCGGGTCCGCGTCTGTTGATGCCGACAGTCCGCTCCCCGACACCACACGTACCCTCGTCGCCTTCCGTCTCGTTGGCACACTCTCCTCGCCCAAAATCAACCTCCGCTCGATTATCTGGTGTTCGTTCCCGCTCAGGCTCTGCGGCTACCTCTGTCGACAAATCTGGACCTGCATCAGGCATATGGAGTAGCGAGCATGCAGAGGTTACTGATGGGGAACGTTGGATCGGGCGCAAGTACCAGTTCGAGATCGCTGTGGAGCGGATAGAACTCTCAGGGTACCAGGTGTATGCGGTTGAGAAGTGGTGAGTGCGCCGGTGCATGCTGTTACGTGTCCAACTTCCGGTCTTCAGGATTGTGGAACGCACACGACCGGTGACCGTGGTGACCGTATACACGGGCGATCCGTCGCACAAGGCGCGTCTCCACCCTGGTTGCATCACATCTGATCCCTAACCGCTTGCGTCAGATCGTAGTCACTGCGCTTAGTCCTATCTCAACCATGACCTCTGCGGAGGCCGATGCTGAGTTCAAGGCGGCTGTACAACACCTTCGCAAACAGGATGGTGCACGCCCCAGAGAAGTCAGAGTTGTTCATATGCCCTTCCATAACGTGTCTCATAGGGAGGATAAACAGACGCCACAGGGAACACTCATGGTAACTTCCCTCGCTCACTTCCGTTCGGACTACACGATCGTCCACATTCCCAATGGTGACTTCTTCGCCACACGAGAACGGCTTTATTCAAATATCAATCTACTTCGCATGGGATGCAGCGGCCGAAGTGCAGTCACGCTTGAAGAACCAAGGTACGCATGTGTCGTTGCTGTTGCCTGAGCTTACTGGACAGAGCTTTCCTGGCAGTGATACAACGAAAGATCGTTTCAAGTCAACTTATTTTCTAACAGATGGACCACCACCTGCTGGTGCCTTTCGAGTCAAGTCACACTCTCGCGCACACACCCGGGCATACTCACAACCCGTTACCACGCTTTCGCCTGCTGTTCCCGAAGCGTCGACCCTCCCTTCTTCGCCATCTCACCCAACGAATACCATTCCCACCCAGCCCAATGTATCCCAGATCGGTGGCGTTGTCATGCCAGGGCCATCTCGACACCCACACTTTACGGTCCATGTGCTCGAGCTGATCAAGCTGCTACAGGCAGCCCTTGCGATATGTGGCATGTTCCCCTTACCGCCTCCGCACACGCCGGCAGCGGCCTTCGATGGATTGCTTTGTGATGTCACCATTGATGGACTACGCCGATGGGCTGCCGAGATCGGTGATAGTTTGATTGGTTCCGAGGTGGGTTCCTGCATAGGTATAGCTGCGTATCGTGCTGACACACTCCCGGAAGCAGTCGACAGAGCGAATCGCAGATCCCAGCGTGATCGCAGCACTTCTGTCATTCGTTCTTTCGACACGCAACAGACTTGCAACCTGGGTGCCGACCATCACCAAAGATCCCTTTCTTCATCCGCACGAGTTCCTAATCGTTTTGTCGTCCTGGGTGCACTCTGCGAGCAATAGTGGCACACAGACACCAACGCCAACCACGTCCGTGCAATCCGGGAGCTCGAATATAGCGTTGGGTCACCCGTTGAACACATTGCCCGTCGCACCACTCACCCTTCCAGCCACATCGCCGACGATAGGTTCTCCGCCAATGAGCAGCACCCCCCCAGGTGCCCCGGCGCTTGTGCCTATACCCATCACCTACCTCACGCTCGCCTTGCACAAGTCATTACTTTCGCAACACGACCTCAAGCCCCGACATTCTGACTCTCGCAAGGTTCACCGCGTTATCCTGTCGAAGCTGGACTTGACGTCTGATTCCGAAGCGACAGACGAGGAGAGGAAATGGCTCGGAGGCCGCGTTATGGGACTAGTGGGGCGAGTAGGCGTGAGTGGACCAGAGTCCGTCGGTGCACCTACCGCTGATTTGGGTCTATTCGTTCGAGAGATTCTCAGTGGCCGCGAGCGCGACAGGGAACGAGACAAGGAAAAGGATGTGGAAAGAGAACGAGACAAGGAGAAATCGGGCAAAGACGGTGACAGCTTCAAAGAACGCATGGATGAGAAGGAGAAGGTTGGGGGTAGCCTGAAGGCGTTGTGGTCAGGCAAGATTGAGATCCTCGCGAGGATGCGAGAGCGCGTGGAGGGGAGGGGGTGGGCCCACCGAGGGATAGAGCGCGAAAGGGAGGGGGAGAAGGACAGACTCGCATGGAGTGACGTGGAAGAGCCGCTGACGAAGAATCTCGGCGACGACGAACTGGCTTTTGGGGGTGCGTGGTCGGGAAAGGTGCAGAAACGACTCGAGATGTGGACCGGGCAAGTTTTCACCTGGAGCATTGTTGATAATCAATCTTACTGATGTACACAGGATCAACCGCTCCAAGAAGCCGGTCGACTTTTCGTCTCCCGCCAAATTCGGGGGACGCACGTCGTCTGTTACCATCCCATTGTCCACGCAGTCGTCATCGTCAGGTCACGTGTACCCCGCCTCAGAGCTACGGGGTCTTGGGATACCTGCTGTCGTGTTATCACAGTGAGTCTGAATCGCTCGTTTTCTAAGCATTCTTAGCCCCCCAAAGTGATAATGGAGACGAAGACGAACTCTTGAGCAGTGGACAGGTATCACCCGCATGTACGTTGTTCGATGGCTTGCCGAGGGTCATCGATTTACCATCAGTGGATTCCTCGATCGTTAGCACGGACTCACAACCCTTTTGTCTTGACGGATGCTAGTTCAGCTAACCTCGTTGGCACCGAGAATGAGCCGCAGCGGCTCGGAGATCCTTTGGATCTGCCACTGCATAACCATGGCAGGGGGTTAAACCAAAAGGGTTCGACTTCGAATGAGTGGGAGCGTATCATGATAGGGGGCCGTGGGGAAGCATGGTGGAAAGCACGTGTTCCTGAAGAGGATACGGCAAAGAGGACCAAGTTAGGTCCGCGTCGAAGCAGACGGTATGTCTCGTTCGTGCGTTCGCCAAGTCGATCGCTGAACCGCTGACCGCTGCGATGTGATCCATAAGACACACATTCCACGATCTTGCATCCGTACAGCATGTGCCTGTTTTGCGTACGGACTGGATGCGCGTAGATGTCGAGCTGTGCGGACAGATTCTCATGATGCGGCGACGGGAGGCCCATCTGGATGGGGTTGTGAGGTGTCTCGAGGTCTGTTACGCAGATTTTCATTTTTGGAGTGAACCTTTTGACGTTTCGGGTAGTACTTGACGACGACCCTTGCCCATGCCTCGACTGCACTTCGCAACGCACATACGGCACACAAGCCCATCATCGATGCACTCACCTCCCATCATCCTGTTGGGTCGGCTGGTACGGCGACATTCACACCCTTGGCTGCGTCTCAGTCGCCTACATCCCAAATCCACACTCCTCCGGGCGTTACCCCTGTCTCGGCTGCACTGCACGCGCTTCCGGTACCTCCGCCTGTGCCAGCCCTCCAATATGAAGCCGCGCAGCTGAAAGCGGACGATATGTGGGCTTCAACAAGAGAGGTAAGGAAAAAGGTCTGGGAGTTGCGGAGCGTCGTGTTCGGGAGCGGGAACGTACTGGGCGTTGGGGGATCACATGAGATGGGTCCGAGGGGACGCAGGGGTGTCAAGGGCAAGGGTCGGCGGCGGTGGACGTCTCAATGGAGGCTTGATGGCACTGAATGTGTTGTGGATGCGCTGGGGAGAACGGAGTCGGAGGCAGAGGAGGAGAGGGCGATCGCTGCGGGGGGGGAACGGTCGGAGGGCGAAGATGAGACAGAGAGTGAGCGGGAAACTGGTGTGGAGAAGGACGAGTTGGGAGACGGTATGGAAGAGGGAGAGAGGGAGGCGATGGGCCCGATGTGGTTGTTGCGGGTGTTTATGAGTTGGGGAGCAAGGCTAGGGATCGTTAAAGGTGGGACGGACATGGGTGGGCCCAGCGTGCCTGCTGCAAGGGACCCTTCGCCTGGTGCGGTTTTGGGGGATGGTCGTGTCGGTGGGGCTGGTGCCCCTTGATCCACCATTACCTATCAGAGCGTGTACTGAAGTACTCAAGGACACACGGCGTTTCGAACATGCAACTTTATGATTGAAAAGGCTGAAAAAACTAGTATGTAACCAAGACAAGGGGGCAGACTTATGCCTTGCGTACGACCTTTCCCTGAGATTTTCTAATCGCGCGCTTGTGGTTGCGATCCAGGAGCTGAGGGCAAGGACGTGAGGTGGCAGGGATATCTCGCGAGGAGGGAACAGACCTTTTTCTGCTCGGCAGCATTGAGTTTTGCAATCCTATCTTGTTCTGCCTTGCGCTTGGCCGCCTTCTTGTCTTCAGCAACCTAGATACCAGAGATGGGGAGAGGAAACGGTACGAAGAGAGGAAACGGACCTCTTCTTTCCTTTCCTTGACCTCGTCTTCTTTAATCTCCCTTTCAATGACTTCTCTGACCTTTCTAATTTTTGACCTTGTCTCTGGACGCAAGGTGACTTTACCGGCTGCAAATAGATCGACGAGAGCAAAGACGGCATCGACGAGGGGGAGGATGTCGTTGGTGTGACGAGGACCGGGAAGATTGATGTCGAGGATGACGCGCTTGGAAGTGTGTTTTTGGGACGCGTAGGCGGTGGTTGATTGGGGTCTTTCGTGAGGCTGGTCGGTGATGGAGAGGGAGCGAAGGTAAGTGAGAAAGGGAGGGGTTGCGAGGAGTGCCGGGAGGGTGGTGGAGGGGCTGAGATGGAGCTTGAAGAGGGCGTCCGAGACATCTGCAAACTCGGACATGAGAGAGAAGGCAGGGGGAAGGGACGGGTGCTCGGTGGTGCGGGTGAATGTCTGTGAAGAAGGTGAGGAGAGGAGGAAAGGAAAGGAAGAAGACGAACGAGGTCCCAGCGATCCTCCTTTATGGTGGTGAGCTCGGACTTGTTGACGACGGCCCAGACAAAATCGGGAAGAGTCGTGGCAGTGTTGGAATCGAGAAGAAAGTCAAAGGTGAGATGATCACGGGGGTGGTAACGGAGGTCATAGAGCTGCCAGAGGGAGTGGAGGATGACCTGAAGGGGGTCCTGACGGGGAACGAAGGTGAAGATGGTGTGTAGAGAGGCAAGGGTGCGTCTGCCGGTGGAGAAGACGAAAAAGTCTGTGGGGCCGTCTGCGATGAGGCCGGAAGAGGATGCGGGGGCGGAAAAGTTGCGGGCTAGGAGGGGATGGAGTGCGTTGTAGAGTGTGTTGGCGGTGCGCTGGTTGCGACGCTTGCCATGGAGGGCGAGGGCGAGATAGAGAAGGACGGCGAGGAGAAGGGCTGCCTGAGCGACAAAGACTGGAAAGAGGTGAGAAAGAGATGAGAGAGAAGAAGGAGAAAGAGTACGGACGGGCAGGCCTGAAGAGGAGGAAGCGCCAGCGAAATTGGGTGCCGTTGTAGGGATCGTGTAGGGATGGGGGAGGAGGAGAGAAGAGGGCGAGGAGGGACATGATGAGAAGAAGGAAAGCGTGGCCAAACAAGACGCGCGATGGACCCGACTGGCCTTCTCACCGACGGGCTCGAGATGACGATGCAGGCAAGTGAGGGTTGCTCTGATCAGACGTGCAGACGCGCTGATCAGACGTGCAGGGCGCAAACCACCCGACAGACTATGGACAGTTTGTGTTGGACGTGCTGGGCAAGATGACGCGCGATGCAGGCGCGATCGACCAGGATGTGCTGCGGCGTACGATCGGGCTGGCATCGACGTATCTGATCACGGACACGTCGACGAACCAGCTGGGGGGAATGCAAAGTTGGCAGACGGGGTTCAATCGGTTGGCGGACCTGCTGGTCGTGCTGCACCACCGGGGTGAGCTGGCACCAGACACGTTCAACGAAGCGTCCAAGGCGTGTTCCGAGTGCTGGAGTGTTGCGGGGACATGGCACTGTCTGGAGGAAAGTCGGCTGGGTGTCCGCGAAGTCGCGACCAAGCTCAAGAAGCTGCTCGACGAGCCCGGGCGGAGGACTTACCGGGGACACAAGGTCTATACGCCCCAGTAGTTATTATGTAATCCTACGACCCATGGCGTCTCCTCTCCACCCCCTCCGTGCACACTACCTCAAGAAGACCCTCGTCGCGCTCGCGATCCGCGCGGAACTCGCCGCACCCACCGCAGACACGCCCCTCCTCTCCTTCTTCCTCCACCACCACCTCCTCGCTTTCCCCTTTCTCGCCGCCGCGCCAGACGACTTTTACCCCCGCAAACTCGTCCCCTTTCTCGACAGTCTCCGCGCCCGCAACCTCGTCGACGACCCCGACCCGCTCGACCCCGCACCCCGCACACTCATCCCAAAGCTCGAGCGCCACCTCGCCCTCTTCTTTGCAGCAGCCATCAAGCTCAAGGAGCCAGAGCACATCCTCCGTCTCTCCCAGGCAGATCTCCACGCACTCGAGCAGGCCGTCAACAGGCGCATCGCACGCCGCAGGAACACCCTCTTCCACGTCAACATCGTCGCCGTCCGCACCGTGTTCGACAGGGGCCGCGTCAGATCCCGCATACACGAGGTACGTCTCTTCCACCACCGCCGCCCCATCCCAACCCCCCCCATCTAGGAGTTCATCATCTGCACAACCCTCTCCCAAGACAGGCAGGTATGTGTCTCCCGCCGCTACGGTGACTTTAGGACCCTCGCAGACGAGGTCCGTCCCCTTTCTCTCCCCCCATCCACCCCCCTCACGCCCTTCAGCTCCGCAAAGCCCACCCAGACTCGGTCGTGCCATCCCCTCCCCCAAAGGATCGCACCGCACTCCACATTCCCTCTCCAGACACCCTCGACCCGTCCATGCCCGGCAGCTTCCGTCCCCCCAATCGCAGTCGTCTCTCCAGGGAAAAGAACCGCCTCACGCTTCGTGCCTACCTCCACTCCCTGCTTGCATCCCCTCCCTTTTCCTCTTCCCCCGTCCTTCGCTCCTTTCTCTTGAGCGGTCCCACCACACTCTCTCCCCAGGAGCAGGAGGATGCCCGACGCAGGCAAGAAGCAGATCGCGCCAGGGATCAAGGCAGGAAACAGTTTGCACGCGAAATCAGCACAAGGGTAGACCAACTCAGAGAAGCCGTCAGGACAGTCAAGAGCGAGATCGTCGGGAGGGGTACAGTCTCTTGGCGGTCGTCCTCTCTCAGGCTGACTCGTCGTAGATGGCTTGACTCACGTCTTCACAATCATCAAGGCCACCCCACACGTCAGTCAACTCCCAGACAACTACCAGGCCGTCATGGAATGGGCGCGGATCTCGTCGGTCTCCCTTCTCCTTCCACTACTCTCTCCAACCTCATCCTCGCTATAGACTGGCCTCGACAATCTTTCAGACTTTTGTGGCCTCAGACAACTCCTCAGAGACATTTTCCAATCTCAAACGCATACACGGCCTCATGCCTTACTTTCTTCTCAAGGCTGCTCTCAGGATAAGCAACCCAGTCGCCATGATACGCAGTGTTCTCGACATCTTTCTCGCTCAGCCCTTTGGAGGCCGCAGCCTCCTTCAACGGTATGATTTTCTATCGCACCGTTGTCACACTCATCCACACACCATGCAGCATGTTCACTTCTTCCCTCACCGAAGAAGTCAAATCCTTGAACACGTATATAGAACACGTGTCAGCCAAGATAGACTCTCCCGTCCTTTGCGAGAAAATCCGCATCTTCGTCTATGCCACTCGTGACATTCAAGAGATCTATCGTGCGGATGCCCGGCTGCAGCGTACCCACCTTTTGCGGGTCATCTTGATGGGAAACCAGGAACCAGTATTATCCAGGTCACTCGCAGCGCGAGTGGACAGGGCATGGAACAAGTGGGCTGCGTGGATGGCCGAGAAGCAGCGAGATGGCAGGAGCAAGAGAGACGAGAGCGATAGTGAAGAGGGTCCCAGCAACGAGGAAGCATGGTTGTTTGAGGATCTAAAGGTCCTCATCAACTTGTACTCGAGGCTCAGGGACCGTGAACAATTGATTACGCTCATCCTTGAGGTGCGATTCCTAGCGTTGTGACCCACTGACCGCTGACCCGTCCAATCTCTAGGGAGCTACATCCGAGTTACTCAGGGACATCATCACCATCTTTTACACGCCGCTCGCTCAAGTATACAGAGCAGCAAGCATTGCGGAATCACTGGGGGATATGCAGAACTTTGTCAATGACCTCATACACACGGTCGAGCAGACGGAAGATCGTGAGCTTGGCACACGGTCTCGTTGATTTTCCCCGCTCATTCTAGTCTCAGTCTCGCAGTCCGACCCCTCTTCTACCGTGCAGGCCTTCATCGATCTCGTGAATCGACATGAACAATCCTTTTACTCCTTTGTGCACAAAGTCCATTCCAAGGGCCAAGGTCTCTTTGACAACCTTATGAAATGGATCGAGCAGTTCCTCACGGCGATACGCGATGGCATCGGTCCATCCAGTTCCAGCGAAGAAGGCAATAAGATTGCCCTCGAGAATCTATTGCCCGCGGGGGGTGAAGAGAGGGCCAGGATCATCGAAGAAGTCGACCAAGTCATACGTTGGCACTATCTGAACAAGATCTCCCGTGAAGAAAAGCTTAGGAGCAGGTTCAGGCGTGCTCAAAACAGTGCCGAGAAGGACGCGGACGCCGAGGACGAAGCGACACGGGTTTTGATAGAGAGTGTTGCGAGAGAGTTTGACTTTGGTGACTTGGCAGGCGCCGACGTGGATGAGCTTGCCGAGGAAGAGAGCGACGAGGACGAGGACAGCGATGACGACGGTGACGAGGACGAGGACGATAGTGAGGACGACAGTACGAGCGACGAAACGAACGTAATACCAACGCACAAGAATCCACAGTCTTCCTTTGTCCGCTCCCAGACGTCGCTCAAGAGGGCCCACACAACTCAGGCGGCAGCTCGTCCAACAACTTCTAAACCATTACCGCAACCGTCACTATCTCCGCAACCGGTCGCTCAGAGGGCGAGAACGCTCTCGCTTCGCAGCTTCAAGTCCATGAAACTACTACGCAAACCCCACTCTACGGTTGATGTTCCGCCGGTTCCACCACTTCCCGTTCACCTCGGCAAGCCACTTTCGCCACGCCCTTCTGAACCACCTTCTGCAAGCATTCCCAGGAGACGTTCGATTGGACATCTGGCTTCTCCGGAACCAGGCCCTGGCGAGGATCCCCATCCAGCATCACCGCCGTCACCACCGCCATCACCTCGACGACCGTCTTACAAGCCAAGAAAGAAAGGAGCAACCGCGACGCAACCTCCGGAATTGAGATACATACCAACACTGCTACCAGTCTTTGTTGAAGTGGTATGCCAACCGTGTCATTTCCACTGAAATTGCTGATCCGCCTTCGCAATAGGTCCGCCCGTTGCTTTGTCCGTAGGTGTAATCTATCATATATCTGGTTGTATGGATCTATGGACAACAGGTGAACGAGGCACGGTTCTGAGATATACACCTCGGCATGTCCAGACACAAGTCAGATGGCTATTTGCACGTATTTTATTCACCCGTATTTATACAATATCTGGTCAGGCGGTAAATTACTTTTACTTGGCAGGAGAAAGGTATCACATCTCACAAATCCCCAAACTCTGCATCGAATGCTTGTTGCGTGGCAGCCCCTTTTCGCACTTTTTTGGCTTGCCGCTCTTCTTTGACAAGTTCGTCCCAATCGTCCTCATCTTCCACTAATTGAGACGGGGCAGGTGTCGTTGCACTATGATCAGCATTCGCCTGCCTCTTGAGCCACTGACGCTTCCTATCCCTCTTCAGCTTCCGCTTCTCTTTCTGCTCTTTGTTTTCTGCTTGCTGGCTCCATGGGACATTTCGTTTGCGCTTCGTAGCACGAGCTTCAGCCGTCTCTCTCTGGTCTTTCGACTTGGACTGTGGTCCTCGACGTTTCACCTCTTGTGCCTTGTCGGCATAAGCATAGGCGTCCCACTGCGCACAAATCAGAATTGCGCAAAACGAGAAAGACAAAGTTAAAAGGACGCACATCCAGCGATGCGTCCTCCCACCCCGTCTTGTCCACGTCCTTGAGTTCAGGCATGCGAGGCAGTCGAAGAAGCCCAAAGCTTTTGGCTACGCCAATGAGATCGAGATCCTTTATTCGAAAGATGTACGAGGCTTCGTGTTTCGAATACGCCCGGACAAAAGACACGAAGCCTTTTGTTGCCTTGTAACGTGTCATTGAATCTCACAGCGTACATGGCAGAATCATACTACATACCTTGTCGTTGAGAGCCCGGTCCATCAAGACAGTCTCTCGTATTTGAGATAAAAATGACGTGACAGCCGAGTTATCTAGCTCGGCATTACTCGCGCCCAGTGTTCCAGGAGCTTGGATAACAGGGTACTTTCGTATTGGAATCTTGCGCACCGCAAGAAAATCTGAAGGTGCATGATCATCATCGGATCGGTTTTCCAAGACTATCGACACACCAATGTACTCGATCTCTCTGCCGACGAGAAATACATATGCACGTCCACTCTTGCCTGCCCGAGCCGTTCTTCCACAGCGGTGCGAGAACGCTTTGGGGTCGATGGGTGGGTCAAACTGGATGACGACATCGACATGTGGTAAATCTAGCCCTCTTGCAGCGACATCTGTTGCAAGAAGAATCGATGGGGAACTCGAAGATGAAAGGGAGGATGAAAAGGCTGAGAGAGCACGCGTACGTGCAGCTGGAAGCAAGTGACCATGCAAGGAGAACAGTTTTGAATTGGGGAGAAGAAATCTCGGGAGAACCTAGCAGTCAATCAGACTTCTCAGCCCGGTTATTAGAATTGTATACGGCAGCTCACCCTATAAAAATAGTCCACGCACGCGCAGGTGGCGAAGTAGACAATGAAATGGGACGCGTTCTGCGTCAAAACTTCGTGCTCAATGACTCGTACCAGTTGTACGAGCTTTTCGGAGGCCTGGCAATTGATGTAGAAATTTTGAAGTCTATAGAAAACTCACGAGGTTGTAGAGAATATAGTATAAAAATAATCAACACACCCTGCAGGTATTCGCCTTTCCTCGACGACTTCGCATTCCCCTGACTTTCCACCCAAGGGTCGTTTCTTGGACTTTCTCGATTGGACTTTGACAACCACGCGAGCAGGATTGCGTAACCCCACCCGTACAAGCTCCGACAAGGTATCAGCATCGGTCATGGTTGCACTGAAAAGTCCCGTCCGCCTCTGCTTTGGCAACCGCGTAATGATGCGCGTCAACGTATTCTGGAAGCCCAAGTCAAGGAGTCTTCGTGATTGAGATGGGTGTGGATGAGATAACAGAAGCGAGCAATCGAGAGATCCTACCTATCTGCCTCATCAAGAACAAGTACCTCCAATTCCTTCACGCTCGCGATGGTCCCCCCCCTGCCGAGCAGAAATTCCTCCACTCGGCCAGGTGTGCCTACTACAATATCGGCGCCAGTGTCCTGGAAACGCTGGACATCCTGAGCCGGAGATGACTCATCGGATGAGACGAGAAGTAGTGGTGGTGGTATCGATGTACTTGCAGACGCGGAGTCGGCTGGAGCACTCGTTTGTGCGGAAAGGAACACAGAGAATACAGAGTGGATCTGATATGCAAGTTCTCTAGTATATGATGCGTGTCAGATCACTGCCTACAGGCGCACGGTGTTCCTCACCTCGTTGGACTTATTACTAGCGCACCGATCTCGTTCGTCCTCAGGGGACATCCTCGTCTCACCAGCCTTTCCAGTACAGGGATGACAAATGCCAGAGTCTTGCCAGAACCTGTGACCGCTTCTACAACGACATCCTTGTGCTGCATGAAGAGCGGTATCGTGGCCGCTTGCACTGGGGTCATCCGGGAGTAACCCATGGACTGTACCACATCGAAACTGAAAACAAAATTGTCGACAGAAATGCAGACGTGCAATGGCACTCACATCCATGGCGTCAGTGATGTTGAAAGAGAGGACCACTGGCCAGCAAATGCAGTGGACATTATAATGGACGCGGGAAAGAAATAAGAAAAAGAAGATCCAACTTGTAATTGGAATTACTCAGATCAAGCTGAGGTTTGAAAAATTGGCAATGCGACATTCGAGTGAGGGCAGCCCACGGAACGCCCTAGTAAAAGGCGAGGGCGTTGTCTGTTTGTGCTACCCTCTGTCGCCGTAAATGTTAGCAAAGGGAATGTATGGGGGAACACATTTTTGTATTTGTCTGGGCACACTGGTTGCAGGAAATTTCCTTATTTGTACACGGATACACCACTGCATTTGCCAAGGGTCGCCAAGTGTATGCATACATGGCCGACGACGAGTTTACTGTTACGGTGGGTTCAGCCGTCCGCGATGAATTCGCCTCTGGGAGGATTTCGACCCCAGTCAGTTCCATGGACCTTCTGCTTTCTCTGATTACCTCCAGAGCTGGCACGATATCCTCGCCACACGCCCTGCGTTTGACAGATCTACACCGACTCGAGACCGTCTTGGAGAGTATTTCTTGTCGCTGGGAGCATGGTCGGCTGTCACTATCTCGTGAGCACAACGTCCTAACTATCACCGACGTTCACCTCGGGAATCCGTTGGTCGACACGGCGAATCCTCGCAAGCGAAAGCGACCCCCTGTCGACGAAGAAGCTGACTCTGCGGCCGGCGATGACACAGACGGGCATTCTTCCAGGAGTATCAGCCATTCTCCTTCTCCATCCGCTACTCCCCTTGCAAACTTGGGCAAAGAGCTGAGGGAAGTCTATGCTATTCTCCAGAAGGCCACTGCCAAGGGACGCCTTCTGGCAGAACGGGTATGTCGTCGAATTTGTGTGTGATCCAATCACTCATCCCTACAGTTCTGCGCGCCGAGTGGGAGCTTTAATCCTGTTTGCTCCTACATCACGAAAGAGGACTGCGCCAAGGCTCGTCGAGAAAATGGAGCAAGCGGCTCCTCTCAATCTGCATCCCTAATTTGCGATCGCGTGCACTTCAAACCATTGATTCGACCACACACGGATCCATCCCTCGGTCATTGCTCCTACCTCAACACTTGCTACTCTGAACCCACATATGCCCAATCTCCGTCCATCCCACCATTTCCTTCCGGAAGTGCTACGCGAATTTCCCTGCCTTCGGGTCTTGGCGCCGGAGGCAGAGGAAAAGAGAAGGCGCCGTGTCGATACTTGCACTTTGAAGTCGACTGGGACGAAAAGGATGGCCAGGCAACGAGCGCCAGTGGCACGGGACACAAGGATATGCAGAAAATGCGCAATCCATTCAAGTTGGAGATCGGAATGGGACCAGATGGAAAAGATATGAAAACGGTACGGAACCACTTTCAGCCGATCTGTATTTCTCTCGTCATCATACATTCCGATAGCTGCCACCCCAATGGGTCAACTGTGACCTTCGGCGATTTGATTATTCGGTACTTGGAAAATTCCATGTCATCATGGCGGACCCCCCATGGGATATACACATGAGTGTAGGTCATCAATGCAACTAGTGATCGGAATGCCATGACGACACTTTTGATCAAGCTGCCTTATGGAACAATGACCGACGATGAGATGCGGGCTATGCCCATTCCAGCTCTTCAGGACGAAGGTCTCTTGTTTTTGTGGGTTACCGGGCGTGCCATGGAAGTGGGTCGTGAATGCCTCCGAGTTTGGGGCTACACCCGCGTAGATGAAGTTGTTTGGGTGAAGACCAACCAGGTGATCTCTCTGAGCCCATTTTCACATTCAAAACTAAAATGTTGCAGTTACAACGGGTTATTCGCACCGGCCGGACTGGCCATTGGCTGAACCACACCAAGGAACACATGCTCGTTGGTGTCAAAACCCATGTTGATGAAGTTGGTAATCTAAAGTTCCCCAGCTGGGTCAACCGGGGCCTTGATACAGACGTGATTGTAAGTGAAGTTCGCGAGACGAGCCGCAAACCGGACGAAGTGTATGGTCTCATCGAACGGATGTGCCCCGGGGGACGCAAAGTTGAAATTTTTGGAAGGAAACACAACACTAGACCCGGGTAAGCACGTGCGTATTTGCCTTGGTCGTTTCTTGCTCTCATATTCGCATTTCAAAGGTGGCTTACGCTGGGAAATCAGCTTGGGCCCGATCAGATATATGAGGAAGATCTGGCTGCCAGGATCAAGGCTCGCTACCCAGAACGACTCTCGGGTGTGCCAGGAGGGGCAGACGGGAAGATATCATCGTGATTGAAGCTCTTCTCTACTCATCCCCTTATTCGGTGTCAAAGCCATCCAAGTATTACCACCTCTCCGATGACTACATTCGATCCACCAATTAAGCCCGCTGTTCTTTGGCGGCAAGTACAAGGCAAACTTTGGTTTGATGTAATTAATGAGCATTCCATTGCGACGAAGAATCAGGCAAGACTGGAAGGCGAATGTGGCTCATCGGTAACCACGATATTATCACTGACGAAATAAGACAATCATATCTATGAGATGCCTGCCCCAGTCAAGTTGTCACTAGAAAAGCTGGCAAGATATGGACGACAACTAGATGCAACTGCAGTTGATAATTCGCCGTAAACACTAGGCCTAGATCGATAACCAGGCTCTCGTGAATATCAATAGCGAAACCCGGGTTGATTCCGAAAATCCTCACAGTCCAGCATCGGTAATAGTGTCCTACTCACATAATTTCCATCACTTGGGTGACTGGAGATATGCCGAAAATCATGTCAACGTTAACATTGTCCCTATGATCTCAATCGACTGCTGACCACAGAGTAAATATCAATACCTCGTGCAATAGAGATTTCAGATGGGGAAACATGTACATATACAATAGTAATACAACCAGACAGAACTTGAACTAATGGGACCTTCCAAATTTCCATGCAAATCTATCGTTAGAAATGGAATATGTACTCTTTAAATATAAGATGTCAGGTGTAGCATCAGCACAATGCGTTCTAATGTTCAAAGAATAAACGGCTTTAAAGGTTCTCATTGTTGCTGATCAGCAAGGTTGAGTTCCTCGACAAGTAAATCGTTCATAGCAATCGGGTTATCAAGGTATACTGATATGACGAGGTATGCACATCAGACCAGAACAATACGTTCTACGAGCTCCTTACCTTGATGCCCAGCATTGGGAATGACAAACATACGTCCATTGTCATTACCTGCTAAACGGAGATTTTGTATGGCCTGGAGCCCCCCTACGGGGTCCATCCAATCGTGTTCACCATCTGAAAATTAGTGAGTTCAATCGAGGACCTAGACGGGGGATACCACACTAACAAACAAAGGTGATTGGTATCTTCAAAGCAGGTACCCGATCAACCAGGGGCATATGCGCATAAGCATACGGTGCGAGAATGTGAGCTAAAAGTTGTTAGATTGCAATACACACAAGAGAACTGGGCCGTACATATGCAATACTCCCCCGAACCTTTAGCAAGGGTTATGTTAAGAATGTAATCGTGCATGTCGCGGGTTTCGTCTTCTGTCAAACCAGTGAAGCGACGACTCGAGTACTGGGTAGATATATGATGCAGATGATTCTTGTATGCGGTTAGAAATAGAAAACAGACAAACCTTGCCCACAAGCATGGGTCCCCAAAACAATGTCGAGCGTACAACCTGGAACGGGCTCCACCCTTCCTCCCACAAATATGTGAATAGTCTCCGTGACCGAGTTTCTTCTTTCTTGATTTCTTTCTGCTGGTTATGAATATGCCGCGTTTCAGAAGCAGTGGCAAGCTCTGCTGGGGAGCTGGCTGTACTGCCAGAGTCTTCGGCATCGACTAACTCTCTAGAGGGTATCGTTAAATTGTCCGGATTATGAGGTACGCCAGCGGGAGATAATAGGATGAGTTTGTGGACTCGCGTGGGGTAGCGAAGTGCATATGCAACGCTGAAATATGCACCAAGCGAATGTCCAATGAGGGTCATTTTATCTACACCCATCTTGGTGCGCCACTCTTCCAAAGAATCGACGAAGAATGATTCAGCTTCGCGCACCCGACCAGGTATGTCGCCTCGTTTCGCCCTGATGCGAAACGGAACACGGGCAGAACGGCCCATACCAAGCCAGTCCAAAGCATAAACATTTGTACCGCGATTACCAGCCCATGTAGCTAGTGCAGGAAAATTCCGGAAGAAGAATCCGAGACCAGCACCATAACCATGGAGGACAACAGCAGGTGGCGGGGCTGTCTGGGATGGACTTGTGGCCTTGATCGAAAAGGAATTAAGATAGTGCTTTGGTGATGCCAGTTCTATTCGTTCGCTGCGGGCGATCACCGGGCTGCCTCCAGTCTCAGAGTTGGGGATCTTTTCGGATAAAAAGAAGGGTAGACGCCTGAGCGAGAAAGTAGACTGGATCGAAATCAAGGCAATTATACCGGACGAAGACAGATCACATACCTCAACAGCCGCTCCTCTGCTGCGGCAGCTTGTTTGTCTCCAGCACTCCACCTGGGTAACATTTCTCTGTCAGACTGAGTGAATCAGTAGGATAAAGTAGACAAACCAGCTTTTGAGGCTTGCAGAGAAGGTGAGAGGTATATCGCGGGCAGGGGGGATACTATGTAGGTGTAGAGTTGCAGTCGAACTCGCCATATTGTGAGAGAGATTAAACAGAGACGTAGACTGGGAGAGAGCTTGAGTGGCCTTTTCAAGGACTGTGCTATAAGGCTACGTGTGTAGTGGCCGAGTGCACTGCGCAGGCCGTGTGTACACGTAGTAAACCTGCATGACTAATGTACACCTGTTACACCGCCATTAATATTCATAAGCGGACAGAACTACTACCGCTTGGGATTTTGTGAGTCACAGGGTGGTCGGAATACTTCACGCACGGCATTGCCTGCCATTCTCACATTCGGCGGTCAATACAGCACGCCCCGCTGCTCGGCAAGTCCTCCTTTAACAAAGGAGGTGAAAGTGTCGCATGGACACGTTTGTTGACCAACTTGACCTAGCTCAGCCAAAACCAAGCCCTCCCTTAGTAAAGGAGGGTAGTCATGCTCTGTTGTGTCAGAAATGTCAGTAAACCATGACGGGTGAGCATTTCTTAAACGTTGTACTTGTCACTCGGCCCGTTTTATTTTCAGTCGTGCTGCTGACTCGTACATGCATGGCTCTGTACTGCAGCTCGCGCTAGTGGTCGGAGACTGGATGTTAAATCCACTGAATCCTCCCGTGGTAACGGAAGTTCGTAGGGGCAGCTCCACTTGGATGAAGGGATGGCCCATCCGCCTCTCGCTAACGCTGCCTTGCGCCAAGTCCCGTAAAAAGGTGTTCGAGCAACATAGGCATATGTAACAGGGGGGATCGGGTTCTGAAAACCATCCACGGCCAACATACCCCCAGCCTCCTTGCTTGGCATGAAGGTGGTCAGTTGGGTGAACACCACGCTCAGCGAGGCAGTGGAGGATTGCAGATCCGTACCTAGACCTTTTCATCTACAGACAAAGCACCAGTACAGGAACGAGAAGCTCTGCTCAGATTGGGATCTCGATGTAGGGTGAGCCGCCCTTTGTCATGGCCTGAAAGAACAAAATTCCCTGCCAATTAGCGAGCTAGTCCTACCAGACCGTATCACTACCCCATGTTATTTCCATGAGACATTTGACCGTGGTGGGTCTCACAAGAGCACCCTTTACTTGGGCACCAACCACTCCTCCCCTACTGCCCATTCGACCGTCTGAACTGCGCATCGATCGTACTCACAGGCGAGCCCCACACCGACCTGACCTCGCTTGGCAAGTACATTACACCTGGTCACCCCTCCTGGCTGATCAGCCTAATCTCTCTTATACTTGAGTCACTGACCTGAGGTATCACACCGTGAAGGCCCTCTGCTGTGACCAAAGCAACCTACCCCTCATGTAGGGTGTAAGAGCATTTTTCCTCGGACTGGCAGCCCCGGCCGCCGTCTTAGTGATTTGGGTAGAACTAGATTAGTCAGTAACCACACCATTTGTTCCAAAAAAGAAAGAACGGCCGTTGTCGGCGCCGGTGCATGGTGAGAAGTAGAAGCGGTGTGAGACAGTTCAGAAATCACCTGACCATCAGCCAATCGGATTCTGTCTAATTCACCTCTTATAAAACGTATATATCTTGGTTGTCTCCCCCATCCTTTCCAGCTTAACAAATCGGTTGAAATGTAAGTCTTGGTCCTGCCTTGGATTGATTTCATTCATTCTTCCTGGATAGCTGCTATGGAAAAGCTCGTCACCCTCTCGCGTTTCAAGGCAGCATGTCCCTTCCTCGGTAGGACGCAGACACAGACGCTTCGCTCCCTCTCCAGTCTCGTGTCCTCCCGTTTCCCCACCATTTCTCAGCTTACAGAGTCTGCTACAATGTGTCCTGTTATGGGTCCCGCTCTGCAGATGCGTTCCACTCAGATGGTTGCCGGATACGCTAGTGTTGCCGCCCAGGCGGACGTGCAGAAAATCCATCACAGCAAGGGGATATTTCCTGGCGCCAGGTTCACCGATGCCGACATTGCAAAATGTCCCCACGCTTCTGCCGCCCGTGCAGCTGCCCGCATGGCTGAAGACCTCGCAGCCGCAGCCAAGGAGGGAACCGCTTCCGGCCCCAAAGTTACCCCGGCTGTCAGTCACGTGGCAGCAGGTGGCTGCCCCTTCTATGAAGCTATCGCACCCGAACCTGATGCACAGAGTCTTCCTGGAAGTACCTTCAACTACGAGCGACTTTTCGCAGCAGAGCTCGAGAAAAAGCATAAGGACCAGTCTTATCGTTACTTTAACAACATCAACCGGCTTGCGCACAAGTTCCCCGTCGCTCACACTACGGATGTTCAGGACGAAGTTGAGGTGTGGTGTGCAAACGATTATCTCGGCATGGGGAATAACCCTATTGTCCTCGAAACTATGCAGTATGCAGACGTCATTGTTAGCCTCAATTCCCACACTTACCAGTTTTCTTGTGCAGCCGGACTCTAGACAAGTACGGGGCTGGGGCTGGGGGTACGCGTAACATTGCCGGAAACAGTGCTATGCACCTTGCACTGGAAAAAGAGCTAGCGTCATTGCACAAGAAACCTGCTGCCCTCGTCTTTTCTTCGTGTTATGTGGCAAATGATGCTACCCTTTCTACCCTTGGATCAAAGCTCCCGGGTTTGGTGTACTTTTCTGACGCATCCAATCATGCCTCCATGATTCAAGGTATCCGCCATTCTGGTTCAAAAAAAGTTATTTTCAAGCACAACGATCTGGAGGACTTGGAAGACAAGCTCCAGATGTGGCCTCGCGAAACTCCAAAAGTGATTGCATTTGAAAGCGTCTATTCAATGTGCGGCAGTGTTGGACCAATCAGTGAAATCTGTGATTTGGCAAAGAAGTATGGCGCATTGACCTTCTTGGACGAAGTCCATGCCGTGGGATTGTACGGTCCTCGTGGTGCTGGAGTCGCCGAACATCTCGACTTCGAAGCGCACCAAAGAGCCGGTCAAAGTCCAGAGCCCATCAAGGGCAGTGTCATGGACCGCGTTGACATCATTACTGGTGAGCTGGATATTCACATACTCGCTTCAAGTGTTTTGATCTCCTTCATAGGCACACTGGGCAAAGCCTATGGTTCTGTTGGAGGATATGTTGCCGGCTCGCGTGATTTCATCGATATGATCCGTTCCTATGCTCCAGGGTTTATTTTCACCACCTCACTCCCCCCAGCCACTGTCGCAGGTTCTCGCGCATCGATTTTGTACCAGAAACATCACATCGGCGACCGTGCGTTGAAACAGGTCAATGTCCGCAAGGTCAAGGCACGCTTCGCAGAACTGGATATTCCTGTCATCCCGGGACCTTCTCATATCGTGCCAGTTCTCGTGGGAGATGCAAGGCTTGCTAAGCTGGCAAGCGACAGGTTATTACACGAACACAACATCTATGTCCAGGCCATCAACTATCCTACTGTCGCTGTTGGAGAGGAGCGTTTGAGATTCACTGTCACGCCGCGTCACACCATTGAACAAATTGATCGTCTTGTTCATGCTGTCGACGCCGTCTTCACGGAGTTAGATATCAATCGCACAAGCGACTGGGCAAAGCTTGGGGGACGCGCTAACGTCGGAATTGGCAAGAACGACTCGGATGTGAAACCCATTTGGACTAGGAGTCAGATCAATTCCGCGGGTGTTCCACGGACGTTGGCAAATGGTCAGCCAAATGTGGTCGATGTCGCAGTTGTCGATATTGTCCGGAACGACTTTGAAGCTTTGTTGGGCTCGGTTGGATGTGAGCGGAAGGTCGAGGACGAAATATTTGTGGGCGCAGTCAAGCTAGCAGCAGGAAATTTTGGGAAGTACCCCCGGGTCCGTGCGGCCGTTGGCAACCATGAGATGGGAACGGCCATCCAGGTTCCTGTTTCTGCTTGACACAACAATTGCTTGTTTCTGCGTACCACTACCTTGTGTTTGGAAAGCTCTTACTGGCAAATACCATGCCTCTATGTCATAGAATCAATAGAATTTATAGTTCAGTCCAGTACTCTCATGCCAACCAGCAGGCGGAAGGGCATGTAGTAGGATCATCGTTCATCATGATTATTTGTCTCTTTGGATAAGAAGCCTGGAACTTTGCTCAGACTCGGACTTGGACATCGTGCTATCATCAGAGTCGTACATCAACGTTTCAACTTCAAGTACTACCACCAATTAATTCCAAGGAAGTTGGCGGCTCGGGTACTGTAACTTACTCAGAAGGTTCTCACGCTCCGGTGTGAAAGCTCCATTCGATTCAAGAACCATTGTACGGTTTTCCCTCCACTATTTTCTCTTCCATGGGTCTTACTTTCTCTTCGTTGCTTAACTCTTTCGCATCACTCACACGGTGGAGCAAGGACCAGGATGTCCGTATATTAATTCTTGGTCTCGATTCGGCGGGAAAGGTGTGTGGATAAGCTGAAATCGTTTAGTTACCTCCTATCTCTTACGTGCATGTGCAGACCACGATATTGTACAGGTTGCAGGTATGAGTTTTTAAGCTTTCGAATTGATTTTTCTCTCATCCCTGAGCAAGATTGGCGAAGTGGTTTCGACTATACCTAGTAAGCACTTGCCATGTTGGCTAGTCAGGTTGTCTGACGGATCTGTGGTCGAAGCGATCGGGTTCAATGTCGAGACCGTTGAGGTACACCAAAGTTTTGACGTCTGGGGCTGGTCCTGACTTGTGCTAGTACAAGAATATCAAGTTTCAAGTATGGGATCTTGGAGGACAATCAAGCATCCGGTGGGAACACATTTCCCGTCCGTGTGCGATGCCGAGTTGACTTTATATAGGCCGTATTGGCGATGTTACTTTCCCAATACATCAGCAATCATCTATGTCATAGATTCGTCTGATCATTCTCGTCTCGGAACTTCACGTAGCGAGCTGTTGACCATGCTCTCGGAAGACGAATTAAGTGGTGTTCCTCTCCTCGTATTCTGCAACAAACAAGACATAGACGGTGCATTGAAGCCCGAAGAGATCAGTGAACAATTGGGACTCGCAGGTGCGGAGACCGCAAGACAGTGGAGTGTACGTGGTAGTTGTGCAACGAAAGGCGAAGGTTTAGAAGAGGGTCTCGATTGGTGAGTGATTTTTGTTCTCCATTTTGCCTTCCTTATCAACTGCGCTCAGGCTGGTGAACGCTATCCAGAAGAAATAGAATTCCCTTCTCAGATCTCTTATCGCCTTCTCTCATCGTTGCACAGTTGACTGGATATTGGCATACCGCTGTGTAGCTATTCTAACTGCTTTGTAATCTGAGCCTAGGTCGAATTTACTATTGTCAAAGAATACTCACCCGCTGGTGAGGGTGGTCGATGGATGCAGGATGTGCATAGAGCCCAAATTCACACTCCATTTCGTGCAAGTTTCTTCAAGCTAATGCACCGATTCGGTAACTAACGACTCCTTTCACAACTTAGGAGGACAGTGGACCACTGGACACACCTTAAAGATCCCTTTCTACAGGATTAATCCAAGAGTTTTACAGACTTTGCCAGCGCCAACCCAAAGGTCTTTGTCGAGTTTCAATTTGTCTTGGTGTCGTATGTCAGTGCCTTCCCTTGCCAGTACTTTCTGAGCCACGCGCTTTCGATGTCATCTGGCAATTCCGGCGCGCGCACGATTTTAATTAAGGGTCCGTAATACCTAGCGACTTAGAGAAGAGGCACGGATGCCTTCAATGCAAAGAGTTTAATTGGTCAACTTCCGTCGACGAAGATGTGCGAGGACGTAGGCCGATAACTTGTGTAAGGTTTCGAGTATTTCGATCCCAACTTGACGCGGGTTCTTTCACCTCTCCAATCAGGACCGCTTACACCTTGCCCATCAGACGGAACATGTAACTTTACAACCCGGTTCTTCGCGGCTTCGAGAGTACGCGCCTGTACTTGAAGGTGATTGTGGCTAATACCACTTTGCAGTTGTGCAACGGAAATTGTTCGGGGAGCGTTGGCGTGTCTGTCAAATCGACGGCCACATGCCAGTGAGTAGTGCAGGAGGTAACATTCTGTGGTGGGAGGAGGCGCGAACCTTGAGCACGACGACTGTAGCCCCACTTCAAGTTTTTACTAGGAAACGTTCCAGGTAAGGATGGACCGGCTAGTTTCTGCTCCTGCGTGACATGATGATCACAAATATGTGATGTACTTGGTGGATGACATAGTACGCAGGTCCAACCTGTTTTGCTGGCAGATATCGATGGCGATTATCGGCATTAGTTCGCTGTGAGCGCTCAGACATTCGAGTCTGCCCAAATGGACAGTAAAAACAATACGTGGGACTACTACCTCTCGCAGGGGTATACATCTTGTGACCAACTCCAATTCCATCTCTCTGCATCAGGATCCGATAAACACTTCTGATAAACATCGTAGTTGGGTCTCCAAACTCGAACGGTACCGTCGTCGGCACAAGTGGCCAGCGTTTCGTGCGCCCAGTCCACGGCACCGATCTCTCCTGTTTGTCCGCGAAATTCTACAGCGGCGGCCAGTGATTTCCTGGAATACGACAATGCGGACAAGCGCGCGGCATTGCTAACATCGAATAGGAATGAGGCACCGGTCTTTCCAGAGCACCCACTAGCTAGCCATCGGCCACATGGTGATCCGGCGAGTCGAACGTAGAAAGAAGTTCTGAGATTCTGATGCGACTCTCCTTCCAATGGTATTAAAGAAGGTAATGCGTAAGTATAGAGCCGAGAATCAGCTCCAAGCGCAAAGAGGAGGGCAGATGTTGGTCCAGAACCAGCGCACAGACTAGAAAGTCCGCGTGAGCGACATGACCCGTTTATCGTCGTTGCGTCATCAGGTGAAGACGTGCAGGGCGGCCTCTGCTGTTGTCCGGAGTCCTCCAACATTACAAAACGGAGGTCCCACAAGTTCAAGATGCTAATAACTCCATCAATTTACGATATCTGTATAGGTGAATGTGACATTACCCATCAAATGATCCACTACTGATCAGAGCATGAGTTTGTGTTTCGGCATACAGTATACTCGTGACGCTCCGTGGAAGTGGGATCATCTTTTTACGTCCACCGTTTGATTTCGCTTGACCATGTGCGCCGTGAATGGTTACTACTGGCCGCAGAACTGGGATGTCTTGTCTCATCCCTGCACGGCTGCTTGCTATTCGGAGGTCCCATACACATATCTGCCCGTCTCGGCTGCCTGTACTGAGGATGTCGCGATGAGACGGATCCCATGCGATGCACTTGACAGAACTGGTGTGAGTCTCAAGGAAGTGCGTTATGCCCTGCCGTTCAACGGAAGAGATTCGAGTGCTCTTGTCCCCGGATGCGGTTGCGAGCCTGGTGTCATCCAGGCTCCATTTCACATCAAATATACCGTTTTCGTGAGGTTGGAAAGTCGTTCGCTGAGGTTCTATAAGAGGATATAGAGCTGCGCACTGAACGATTATAAGGAAACATACCGAAATCCCATTTGTGACGTTTGAAAGTATTAAGAATTGATACAGAGCCTTCTTCTGTGGCAACGGCAAGAAGAGGAGAGCCACAACACTTGGCACCTATTCGAAAACATGGGTGAATCTCCTGCCCAAGGTTGAGTTCTCTTACTATAAGAGTAAGCGCAAGCATAAGGTGGTGTCACGAAGGTATGATCGACAAGGGAAGTGCATCTGAACACGTCGGATCTGTGGGAAGAGACGAAGGATTGCAGAATAACTCGCGAAGGTACTTTGGCGAAGGGAAGTGAGCAATGGGCAATATACGCGAAGAGATGCATACGTATAATCCGCGGAAAGCTGGACGGCGGACGTCGCAAAAATGTTTGCAGAAGACTGTGCACCGTATGGCGATGGGTAGAATGTTCAACGAGGCCAAGATCCCCCGTTTCATTCCCGGTCGTTTCTCCGTTGCATGTAAGACGCGTTTGTACTAGGCGCAGTCGTTTTGTGGATGTCTCATCTGGCGTTGGTGGCCTCCGCTTCGAGGGGACATGTTCTGGTGGTGAATGATGCCGTGCGTGAGGAACGTTGGTACAGTTCAGCAGTACACACTGGTGGTCGTCGAAGTTGCTGCTACACTGGCTCATGATGCTTGGCAGAACAACGATCACACGCGCGCGGCGCGCCGGGACTAAATACTACCACGTGACCGTGTATCGAGCCGAACACTTGAGGCCTCGTGGATACAAAACACCACTGTGACAACTACCAGGTGCAATGGCATTTAGTACACCTTTTCGCTCTATGGCCACGACTGCCGGAAATCACCTAAAGATTGGTATGATTCCCGCTGACGGCATCGGTCGGGAAGTTCTTCCTGTATGTCTGCAAATTCCTCTGTTTCTGTACTTCCTTACTTTGGTGAAGGGAGCCAAAGCTGCAATACAGGCTCTGGGGTCTTCAATACCAAAAACTGAATTTATTGACCTCCTTGCTGGCTTTGAGTGCTTTCAGAGGACGGGTACTGCATTACCAAATGAGACCCTGGACGTGCTGAAAAATGAGTGCGATTGTGCTTTATTCGGAGCAGTTAGGTACGCCCTATTTCAACAAAAGCACTGCGCACAATAGTACATAAACTAAATGTTTAGCTCGCCGTCGCGCAAAGTCACCGGTTACTCGTCACCTATTGTAGCTTTACGCAAAAAAATGGACCTGTATGCCAATATCAGACCTGTGTCCGCCGTGAGTGCCTTGTATATATATATATAAGAAACTGGACACAAAACATGCTGGTAGGTGGCGCCCACCCCAAACAAAAAGTCAGCGGTCGATCTCGTGGTCGTTCGCGAGAACACTGAATGTCTAGTGAGTCCAACGTTATCGTAAAGGGTCCATTCCGAATCATAGTTGAGGAATCCAGTATATCAAAGAAGAAACACAGACCGTCGGGGAAAATGGTACGGAA
The DNA here is from genome assembly GCA_038094595.1 of Pulveroboletus aff. annulatus. Taxonomy (NCBI): domain Eukaryota; kingdom Fungi; phylum Basidiomycota; class Agaricomycetes; order Boletales; family Boletaceae; genus Pulveroboletus; species Pulveroboletus aff. annulatus. Next base: position 348,520 of record JBBPTX010000002.1, on the reverse strand, counting down.
GCCCGTGCGACGCGTCTTATCACGGAACGCGCTTCACGCCGCATCGGAGAAATGGCCTTTAAAATTGCTCTGACTCGGGCCCGCAAGGTTTGTGCAGTTCAGCACTTGACCTGTTGAACTGAGTCATCTTGCCCAGCATGTTACTATCATTCATAAATCTAACGTGCTCTCAGTCACAGACGGCCTCTTTCGTGAAACCGTCCGTGGCGTTCCCACACTACCGGGTATGAACGGGAAATACGATAGTATTGCCATTGCAGAACAGCTCGTTGACAGTGCTGTATATAGGTTTGTTCCAGTCCTGTTTTGTTTGACTATTGCCAACCATCCGTCTAGATTATTCCGAGAACCACAGTAAGTACATTGAGGTTCGTTCTCCCAAGCTCGATCAAGCGGTTTCAATCAGCATTTATGATGTGATGGTTGCGCCCAATCTTTATGGCGATATTATTTCGTGAGTTACTAGTTATGGGAATTTCTTTTGCTTTCAACCTGCATTGTAGGGATGCAGCAGCTGCACTTGTTGGTTCTCTTGGCCTCGTGCCATCGATCAACGCAGGGGATACCTTCGTTATGGGCGAACCGTGAGCAGTAATTGTGACGCGTTATCGAAGAGCTCACCAAGCATTCTAGCGTGCACGGATCTGCACCCGACATCGCCGGTCAAGACATCGCCAATCCGTTGGCTGCTATCCGTTCTGCCGCGCTCATGCTCCGTCAGCTTGGGTATGGAGCCGGAGCTGCTCGCATCGAGGATGCGGTGGACGATGTGATCAGGGAAGGTAGATATTTGACACCTGACCTTGGTGGGAAAAGCCGCACGAGTGAAGTCGTGAACGAGGTAGTGAAAAGGATATAATGAAGGCTGTGGTAGAACCTCGAAATAGGGTTATGGTTTGCTAGGGTCTGCCAGTAAATGAAGACCTCATGTCTGCTTCCTTCCTTCCGTATTCCCCCGGTGAAGACCTTTGAGCCAACTAGGTGGCCGTTCTCGAGTTCTTTACGCCTTCGTGGTGTGCAAGTGCCAGCGAGCGCCGCAGTCCCTCCACCTTATAAACCGAGTCGCCAGGTGGGCATGCGAATCGGAGCTCCGCGTTCTTTCCATCGAAAGCCACAGTGACCTTGAGGCTTTCATTTCCCTCGCGTGTTGCGTGCGTCATCGCACACGAGCCTAGTAATCGCGTATCGTGCACAAAGAATGGGGAAGCATAACACTACAAAGAAGGGCAAGCAGAAAGAACCTACCTCTGCTGTCCCTGTCAGTGTCCCACCTCCACTCGCACAGCCCCTCCCACCTCCACCGGTTCCATCGCCGCCTGCTGCACACCATATCCAACATCCATCTGCAATCGTCGACACGATCGAGGAACGGGAAGAAGTCGGGGCCCTTTCAGGCAAGTTTCGCGATCACGCAAAATCTACTGCGAACATCCCAAGGCTGATCACATGTATCATTTCCCCTCAGGTGGTCCTGGGGAGGCTGAAGAAGAGCCGTGGGATAATGTCGGTCACTCAGCTGATGGCTGGGTAGCCGGAAATAGCGATGATGATTTAGATGATGATGGTTGGGAAACAAGTGTCGCCCAAGCACCTGTTATGCCCCCATTACCCCATCAGTCGGTGCTCAAGAAGAGTAATGGAGGGAGAGACCACCCAAAGGGGCACCATCCTCAGCAACAACTTCCACATCCGCCACCGAACCATCAAGATCCCGGATTCGGTGCCAATGCTGGAACTCACAACAATTCAGGGGTTAACGGATGGGGTTACGCGAAACCCCAACAACCTCAAGATGTATGGACTCCTGAAGATGATAGATGGGACGAACACGAAGGATGGGACGAACATGAAAATGAAGATGAGTGGGAGGCAAATGATGAATGGAATAATAATGGCGAGTGGGGTCAGCAATCTCACTCTGTGGCATGGGCCCACGCTGTATCTGGGCAACCCGTCCGTTCTCAGGCGACGTCGAATGTACAAACCGGTGGATGGCAGAGCTGGGGCGAGGAGGCGCGACGATTACCCAAGGTAACTTTCGATCCCGCCATTCCACCTTCTCCGGGCTCCACTGGGAGCAATCCGGTCCTTTCGCAGCATCAGCGGTCCCAGATTTTGAACGCGCTACTTAATAATCCGCAACAGAATCAACAGCCTTATCCTATGCTTCCGGCCGCCGGAGCACTGGTCCTCCCTGCCGGTGCGAACAATTGGCAACAGCACCAACCCCTTCATCATGGGAGCCAACACCAACAACAGCATGCACCTCACCCATCTCTTGCACAGCGCCATGGACAGGAAAGCAAGAAGAACATAAAGAGAGGTTCTGAAAAAGGAATGCCACAACAGCAAAACAAGAGGGGCGGGGGGCGGCGCGAGGAGATGCATGATGTGTGGGGACTTGGTGACGGGTGGAGTGATTTGCGAGACGAGGAGCAGCAGCAAGACGTAACACAAGATGCATGGGGTCGTAAAGTCCATTTCTCCCCCAGTACGTTACGCGGATCTATGCTTCCTTCCTCAGCCCCTTCAGCGGCCCCCTCAACCGTTGTCGAAAACTTCACTGTCAATGCACTTCCGAACAACAAACTCGGACTGTCAGCAATCCCGATGTCGAAGACACTTTCGTATGCGTACTCGGGCACCACACCATCCACGGAGAGCGAACCAGGTCGGGCAGCGATGCAGCGCATAACAGATTTTCAATTTGTCGAATCACGCGGCGAAGCCTTGAAGAGTGTGCAGCACGCTTTTTACGGCAAGCAACGCAGGGCTGTGGACCGCTTCCACTGGCTGTTCTCGCCGGAAAAAGATGAACGAGTCTCATCCCTTCTGAATTGGATAAATTCCATGTCATTCGGGATCGCGTCTTTCGGCGTGAGTTAATTCGTTCCCCTGTACCCTCCTAGTCATTGATGTTTCCTTAGCTACAAAAATTTTTGCAGACTCGGGAACGAGGCGCTTTGATCGTCAATGCTGCCTATCGGCCTGTTCATTCCCCCAACGAGCCAGCCTTTGATTGGGTCACCTGGAATCAAATCCAACGTACGATGGATCGGATTTTGCAGGAGTCGGTCGGTTATTATAACCCAGCTATGCATATCATTGTTTTTGTCCTGCTTCCTTCACCATCCGGAAACAGCGTCGCCATCTGGAGGCGGAAGCTGCCTATTCCCAATAACATCCGTCTAGCCTATCAAGCCCAAATTACTCAAGCAATGGCTTCCCTGAGTAAGGAATACCCTGTTTTTGTAGACGAGTGCGTGTACAATCTAGATACGAATGTGGGCTGACGATACCTAGATTACCGACCCTGCCGGAACCGATACCTCCATCCCCTCCCAAGAAGAAACGCAAGTGGTACAAGCTTTGGCTATCTTCATGAAGCATGTGCTGCAGTTGATCAATCGACCATGCGATTGCGGGCTTTTCATCTGTTTTCAACGTATGACTAGGAATTGAAATTGTACTTGTAGGAACCTGCGCCCTTTCGTTTGTAGCCTCTTCTAATACTCCATGTGCACGTGACAACTTCACAAATACAGGATCGATAGAATACACCTACTACAAAACAGTGTCTACTCTCAGTGACTAGATGCGAAACCCTTACGAGCCCATCATGCTAGCATATTACAGGTACTCAATGGTGGGGCAGATATCAGGACTGCCCACAAATGAGTCCTGTTCTAAGGGTTTGGTAGAATAGCTTACCTTGCGTGGCGCGGGTGGGATCTGCAACCTGAGTGCTAAAGTGCGCAGCCTCTCGATGCCATTATTATGGACAGCTGATGATGGGAGAGTCTGGTGAAGCCCCACTTCGTGCATGAACGCTGCCACATCAGCTAGAGATAAGCCAAGGGGGGGAAATAGATCAAGACGACTCCTAAAGGGCATTAATATAAGTTACGGACATGGGGTGGACGCTAAGATGCACTGGAAGGCATGGCTTGCCTCGTTAGCTTGCCCTCGTCTACAAGGGTCTGTAATTCTGCACGGGTGGCAGACTGGAATGAATTCAGGTGGGCTTGGGTTTGTGATATATCGCGCCGCAGAAGAGATATCTCATTCTTTGACCGTTCCAAAAGAGATATTGTACGTGCCAGTTCCTCCTGCCTGAGCGTGACATCACGCGCAGATTTGGAAACGGCGTTCTGAAGATCGGCGTTGGCAGCAATGAGGTGGTCAATCTGCCGCGTGAGACGGGAGACGCGCCTACGGGTCAGAGCATAGGGGATGACGGCGACGGGGACGAGGAGGGCGGTGAGAAGGACGACGGTGGTGACCGCTGGACGCCTGAGGAGAACATTGTCCGACATCGTGCCAGTGGACGTCCACTGGCAAGGTAAGCTTAGGTAATGGAATGCTCGGCGCACAGGTCACACTCACACGTTGGGTAGTAGCAGCAGCACCGGAGCAGGACGGCGGCCACAGCGACGGGAACGACGACGACGACGACGATTCAATTATATACTACCCGGGCGATGTCCAGCTTCCTTGGCTGATCGATCGGTTCACTGTTCACACTCATCCCCCTTCTGACTTGCACAGACATGACCTCTCCCTCGCGGGCGGCAGTTCCTCAATTCCCTGCTGAATCAACTGATGCTCCTCACTGCATCCAGGATTTGAATGACATTGAGAAGGAAACTCTCGAGTCGCACGAAGTCATCGAACTTCAGGCGTTCAGTGAACGCAAAGCATGGATAGAGGCAAAAATCAAAGTGTGTCTCCGCAGCATCTCTATCCCATCCCTCTCTTCTCATCCTTCTTTCCAGTTTCTTGAGCGGTTACCACCCATCCAAGTCTTCGCCGGCACTGACGCCATTCGGACTGCTTCCGATTCCGTCCCCGGTTTACCTTCCCGCGAACAGCTCCAAGAGTGGTTGGCAGAACATGATAAGATTGAGAAAGAAACAGAAATTTTCGATTCTGGTGAGCTCAAGAAGCTCAGAAAGTTCACAAAAGGTACGAGCTAGGCTTTCCCTCTCTTCCTATTACCGACCCATTATAGCTGCTACTCAACGCCATCTTTCTCCGGAGGACACCGATCTCATCGAACTCACTCTCACAGCAATTTATGAACTCGACAAGCTCCTCCATCTCCTCCGAGATCGCTCAGAGAACCTCGACCTTCTTGGTGTTCGACTCAGTTGGGAAGAACACCGTACCATTGCTTGGGCAGATCTAAAGAAGCTTTTGGCTGACATCGAAACATTCCTTGCGACTCGAGTTCGATGGTCCCCTTCTATCTACGATGTCACGACGAAGCACGAGGAACGGCCCTCCGCGCGCAGAGGATCTGTCGCGTCTATGGCTTCCGACACTTCAACGACTTCCAATGCAGGCTTTTCTCGGACCGCACGTTTCAAGCTTGCAGAACTGCTCTCTAGGGATGCAGCCCAATTTGCGGGCAAAGCATCCTCTCTACGACACGGAAGGATCGCTGCTGCGGGAAAGGCTCTGGATAGGTTGATAGATAACAGCCGAAGGCCGGTTCCAGAGGAGCTACTAGATGAGCAGGATAGGCTTGAAGAGAAAGGAATTCATGAGATGGAGGACATCGGAAAGTTTGTTATGAACGTCGTAATGCAGTGGCGAAAGTGAGTGACCTTCAACCCTCTCAAAGACGTGGCATGTAATTTTCTCCCGTAGGGCGGACGAACTTTACGTTGAGTCCATAAAAGATCAGTCTGCGGCACAGAACCTCCTAGAAGAAATTGAGACTGCTAAACTTCATCATCCCACTTCTCGGCAAAGTTCAAGTTTTACTTCTCGGGTCGACACTCTTGTCAAGCGTCTCACTCTACGTGGAGACCCGATGTCTAGCCCAGGCATATTCCCACGACCGACTCACCCATTGTTCCTGGATCAACTGTCGTTTAACAACGCGCTCGTTCAGACCTTATCCACAGAACTCGCAACTACCACTGACCTGGTTAACAGAGTGGATACTCTCGCCAAAGAGTACCGTTGTTGTTACGATGCTGTGAAGGAAATTGATCTCCTATCCCAATCTGCGAACGAGTTGTTGTCGCGGATCACTGCTATTGCGGATCGCCTTTCGCATGGCATTTCCACGTACGAAGGAGATGGGTCCCCACCAGACTTGTCATCCGAAACCTGCCTACAACCAACCGTCCATGCCACATTTCTCGCTTTGCTCCCATCTTTGCTGGAAGAAGCAGATCATGCGAACTCTGCCGCTGACAAGCTCATCTGTTCGTATCAGTTAGCGCTGCTTAACTTGGACCGACCCGGGATCGATCCCACCTTCAAGCAGCTTGCAATCGACTCGTCAGATGCCTTGACAGTCGCACGCGACAGATTACGTGTTCTTGTCAAAGATACTAATACACGTGTAGGACACCTCAGAGTCGTCAGGAAGATGTGGTCAATCATGGGCGAAAATCTGAGAGTACTGGAAAACATTCAGAACGAGGTCGGAGAAACGATGGAAAGGGAGAAATGGAAGTCACCGGACGTGTTTAGTGCAGATCCCATGACCCCGGAGACGCCTCGCTCTCGTATTCTAGACCCTGTCGTTTGCTCATCGGATGTGCTCAAACGGCTCGACGACGTACGCGAGACACTTTCGCAAGGCGTCGCGGTACCCCTAGCTTCCCTATCGGGCTCTCTCCAAACTCCTTTGGATACCTTCCTCACTCGGGCATACGGTGGACTCATAGATCAATCAGAAAATATCAACCGGATGGTGCGGCTCTTGGACGCGGTCAGGCATCAATCCACGGCTATGATTTCACTCCAGGAGGAAGTAAACGATTTGCAGGTCCGGATTGAGGATCTCGTGATCCGATATGACACTGCCGCCGAAGACGCATTTTCAGGCAAATTACCCCTTGAACACATTTCGAAGATGCAGTCGGAGCTGCAACTAGATACCGATTCTCTCTCTGACTCAGTCAAGACTTTTGTCAATAACGTTCCCCTTCGCGTACCGCTTGTCGCCCCAAATCCCCGTGATCAGGCTTCTTCCGCGCACATACGCAAGAAGCTCTCCACTGACTCACAATTCGGCGGTTCTGCGTTATCCATTGCTGTCGAATTTCCATTTTCGCTCGCCAACTTGGACGACAGTGTCCGCGCGAGATCCAACTTCCTCGTCATGAGGCTTACTGGAGAGTCGGAAAGTTTACATCGGAAAGCTGACCACCTCCAACTCGCACGTATGGCGAGAGAAGTTGATACTGCAGTATTTTCAGCCACTCGTGACTTGCGTGAAGTCACCCAAGAACTTGAGTCCTTTTGGATGTCTATCCCTCCAATATCACAAACCAACACGAAATTGCAAGAAATCCAGGAACTATCCCGAGTTGTTGAAAGACACTGTGCGTACAATCGCTCTCGCCTGTCTCGTTCGTTGTCGTCGATCAGAGAATCTATTCGCCACATGGAGTCCATACCAACTTCCCGCGACCTGCATTTCCACGAAACGTTACTCTCGTCCCGCCGACGGGATGTGGATGATTTGGAAATCAAGTTCAACTCATGGGGTGATAGAGCAGCCGTAGTTAAGAGGCAAATATCGCAGGTTATTCTCGAATCTCAAAGGCTCGAAGCTCTGCGTATCCAATGTCAACAGGATGCAGAAAGGAGCCAACAAGAGCACGAGTGCTTAGGCAACGAATGCCTTCGGGAAGTGGAGCGCCTCCCGCCCGAGCAGAGAGGGCGTGATGAACATGTCACCGAGGTGGCCGAAAGGTCGACTCAGGAAGCAGTTGTCCATGATGGGAATGAGAGACATTCTCAGGATCGGGCAGATCTGGAATTTCAAGAATCACAGCCTGAGGCGCAAAGGCGACAAGAGGAAATGCAGAAAATAGCTTTCATTGCTCTACAAGAAGCTGAACATGGTTCAATTGCGGCGGCGGCGAAACGGGATCCAAGTGACCCAGAATGTAGAGAGGTAGAGGGGTTTAAGACACAGGAAGACGCAGTAACCGGAGGGGCCCACGATCGTGCGCGAGGGAATCAGTTTACTTTACCCAGTATTCCTGCCGATCCAGAAGAAGGTTCGTATTATTCCGGTCGTTATCATCGCGGTAGTAACTATCTTCACCAGATATATTTGGCCTACGAGTGGCTCCTTCACCCTCTAACAAAAGTCAAGGGAAAGATGCGTTGCTCGGCCAGATCGTTGCCCTTAGGAAAGGTCTGCGGTCGATTAACATGAATGAGATTGCCAAGCCCATGGCGGCCTCAGTGTTTGCGTCACAATCACCGACCATGGGGGATTATGGGAAGATGAATGCCCGTTTTTCTGCCATCCTTTCTGCGTTCGCGGCCTTACCCTCGGCCTTTTCAGCGACTACCGAATTAGAGCTCCGGTCTCTGGGGAACGAATTAGATGCCTCCCAGGAACTTATGCAACGAATCCGCCAGTTAGCGGATCATGCAGATGCAGCTCATAGATGCGACATGGCACTGAGCGATCTTTTGGAACACATTGACAGCTATCCGGCGGCTCCCGCAGGACCATTGTCCAGCACACACATCTCAACGCCTCGCCTCCCCCCGGAGCAGCAACTTAGTGCTCGGATTGGCTTCACCAGGCGAATGTTTGCGCACATGACGACATACTACGAGTCAATTAAGGACGATCCTCGCGCTGCGAACGAGTACCAACGTGTCCAGCAAACCTGGTTGGAACTGGAAGACATGGCTAGCGACAAGATCGGAGGCAAGAGATCGCGACCGTCGAGTGCCGTTAGCTCTGGTCGAAATAGCCGTGCGTCCGTTTCCGCTGTCAGTTCTTATTCGGGAGGATCAAGTCGACCGAATAACCCCAGAGCTCTTCACGGTGGAAAAGCCGGTAGATACTCGAACCTCTCAGTTGGTGGGTCAAACGGAGGAAAGTTCCTTGCCCCAAATTATGCGTCCTCCCGGCGCGTGCTATCCGGGTCCTCAAACGGTCATCGTCGCTCGTCAAGTAAACTCTCCATGGCGTCAGTGGAAACCGCCCGCTCAGTCTCTGGACCTATCGTGTCGACATCGCCAGCCTTCTCGCCCTCCGTGTACCACTCCACATTTGCTTCCCGACAGCGCACGACTAGCATGTCGTCCAGTGTCTCGAGTCCAGCCCCGACTGCTTCGTTGATGGTTCGACCACGAGCACAAACCAGATCACGAGTATCTCCCACCCCATCAGAAATGTCTTCGAACTCGCGAACGAATCCAACGCGGTGTTCCTCTTCCATGTCGACTTGGGCTCGTGCACCGAGACAGTCGTTCCCCGTAGTGAACAGACTTCAGACCCCTCCCCGTCGGACTCAGCCGGTCGTTAAAAAGACGTATGTTGCGAACCCGGAAAATAAGCTTGATATGGCCGTCGGAGCTGTTGTTAACAAACTTCCCGTGAATATCAACGTCGAAGTCGTTGCTGATACCTGGAAGGATCAAAGTGGCAAGTATTGGATTGGCGATGAAGAGCCCAAGTTATGCTTTTGTCGAATCCTTCGATCGCAGACTGTAATGGTTCGAGTTGGTGGTGGATGGCAGGAACTATCCAAGTATGCGATGCAGGTTGCTCATAGCGCAGGCTGACATTTTTCTAGATTCATTAAGGATCATTTTGCGGACCAGTTCCGAATAATACCTCCTGCTGAATCCCCGCAGTTCGGTTCTCCTCGGTTTGGGTCGAGAGACGAAAAGTGGATTAGTGCTGCGACCTTATATGAAGCGCCAGAAATCGGTACATCTTCCCCGCCTCCACGTACTCCAGAATCCTTTGGCCCTTTTATTCCAGCATTCACCCTTTCGACACCAAGCACTCGCAGCCCGCACGCCGTGAAGTCTTCCTCACCGTCAGGGTCACCATTGGCCCCTTTGCAGTTCATACGGCGCGTAAACCCAGATGGACCACCAATTCGACCGATGACGCCTTCAAAACCTCCTACCCATCGCCCCAGGACGAGTATACCAAGCACGCCAGCTCGACATGCATGGAGACCGTAATAGTAAATTCTCCGCATCATGATGTTCACAGCACTTTTTCTGGACTTATATGATTGCATCAACACCTACTAATTATTACATTCATGTTGACTTGCTGGGATCATCAGGGACGCTCACTAGCGATATTACTGCTTACTGCTACGTATCTTTCCTACTGTGTACTTGTCGCGATAGATTCATTATTATCAGTTCGTTGGCACCGGGTGTGCTGGCAGTCGCTGTTATGTAAAGTACGCTAATTTCTATTTTGGGTAACCCCTGAAGAAAGCCAGCATTTGCCAAATCCGACTTGATTCCACTCAATTCGAAGACACCCGATAGCCATTATACCGCTCAATGGATTTCGACTTAAAATGTAACCGCCTCAACTGTAGGAAAACCTTGGTCGACAAAGCAGTGGTGGTGAGTGAGGATTATCGTGCCATTCCCAGTCGTCCCATTCATCGTTGAACGGACCACGCAGACAACATGTGAGCCGCAATAGTTTTGCCAGAATGTCAAATTAAATCATGCATGACGAGGATAGGCTCGCATATATTTTGTCGTAGGTCGAATAACGAGGCCCCCACAGTATCTGACGTGTTCCCAGTGGAATGTGCCAACGAGTTGTTCAATGCGTCCCGCCTCTGCCCAGGTGAAATTCTATCACGAATTCTCAACGATTTTCTAACATACATAGCTTGCGAAACATCGCTTACTGAGCCGTGCGTGAATATATTCTCTCATGGATTTTGTCTTCAAAACCCCTAACAGGGATGACGTGGTGGTAATAAGCTGAATTCATTGCTGTGGTTGTCATTGACTGGGGAGAAGGTTTGTTGTTTGCACCCGACAAACGATTACAAAACAGTGCGTGGACATGCCACGATATGAACTCTCTTACAACCCTCCTCCGCAAGTCTGTTCTCTCGGGGTTGAATCCTTCTGTTGTCATGGAGATTTGCAGTCGGTCTGTGTCGTTCTCTTCATATTTTTTTCGAGGTTCACGATGAGAAAGCGCGTTGTCATTTTGGCAGTATCAGATACATCAAGAAAAGTGCGTTGTTCTGACTCTCCATCATGTGTCCTGCATACATTTTGTCACGCAGCTCATTTCAGCATGCCGTTACCCGGAACCTCAACGATAAGAACGCTCAACTGCAGAAACAACTCGAAAATGTCATTAGGGAAGGTACGCCCATTCCCGTTGCATCATAATGGTACCTTTGAGGCTGTAATTTGTAATCGCAGCCAATGGAGAGATAAATCTTCTCGGAAGCAAAGTTACAGGTAAAGGGTGGCATGATCCAGATACCATGATCTCTTTCTCGTTTTGTAAACAGAACTGGAGAGAGATCTTGAATTGGAGCGCCGGAGGGTCCATGAGCTACAAGATACGTCAAGAGAGCGAGAAAAGGAATATCAGAAACTTAAGGTATAATGACTCGAGCATGGATAACCTTTAACTTGATAAAAAGCTGTTCTAGGCCCAACTTGACAGGGTGAAGAGGAGGGCTCTTCTCGGCCCGGATGCTTCTTCCACATTCCAGCCTGCTTTGCAGAGTTTTGGTCGTCCTCACCGTTCTCTCGACATCCAGCCGAGACAAGTACCTGGAGAGGTTGACATAGAGGCCGTAGTTGGTGGGATGGAAGCAATCGGGGTAAACCGAGGCCAGGCCACGTCTGACTTGAGATCCTATCTGATGGTGGACTAGATACAACGAACGCCTCTCGTTAATCACGTTGCCAAAGGGAGTATTGGAATACAACAAGGGCGCGTCGGATTCCAAGCAATACCGCATTCAACTGTGCCTAACCGAGCTCCTTCTGTACATCGTCATCCACTCAACACAGGGGACCGCTCCTTCATGGCCCACTCTGTTTCTGATAGGTCGGATAGCGCTCACGAGGTGGAGGGCTTGCTGCTTCCGAAGAATATCCGAAAGGGACACCCTGAAATACAGCCTGGTTCCAATGGATGGGGAACGTCTCATCCAGTTCAGCAACGACGTTCGTGACACAGATTCCCTGTTGGCTACTCTTATTTCGCTGTAGCATTCAACTTCTCAACAAAGAGGGGATTCCGGTTTACAAGATGAACGGCCCGTTCCCCTGCCATGCACCTACATTCGCGCACGACAAGCAGCAGCGAGAATCAGGTAAACTGGACTAGTACCAAGCAGATGTACGAGTGTGTCGATAGGAATAGTGTAAGGTAGTATATCAGTGTCGGTGATCGTCAACAAAAAATAAAAGATGGTAAAAAAAGATTTGCAGCAACGTCACTCACAGCACAGGGTGCCATTCTTCTCATCTTCGAGGTACTGTCCGATGGCTAGTATATCCTGGCCGGCGCGGCGTAGGTATATGCCAAGCACATTTCTATCGGCTTTTGGCAGCAGTGCTGCGAGCTTATCGACTTGTCGGTTGAACTCCGTTCCCGAAATCGAGCCACTATGTTGTTCACGACCGTCGAAGAGAGAAGGTCTACGTGTCATTGTGCTGGATCGTTGAGGGTTCGTTCCGTTCGTGGAACTTTGGGAAGTGATAATAATAGTCTGCGACCTCTGCATCCGATTAGGAGGTGCGCGGGGCCCACCAGGGACAGCTGGTGCGACGGGTGGTAGATTCGCCGGGCGTGGAGTAGTTTGCTCATTAATATTTCCGTTCCTGGGGGGACTTCTAGACAGTGTCTTCGCAGGAGATGGGGGAGTCAAAGACTTTTCTTTCTTGACGCTAGCCCTACGCCCAAGCGAAGCGAAGAAGCTTCCGGGGGACCTTGCAGCTGAGGAAGGCGAAACGGCTGAACGACTGGACGAGGTCGATGACGTTGCAATCATTGTAGACGCTCGCGAGGGACGGGAAGCCGTGGCTAACGCAGGGTAAGGAAGGGGTGGAGGCGCATTGGGTGGGCTGGCATCTTCAACAGCACGCGGAGCAAGATCGGTTGCAGAGTAAGCATCTGCTCTTCTTGGAAACGTTACGCCTGAATCAGTGGACGACTGAGAGATATGACGTGGGGCAATGGAGGGGGACGAGGTGGATGGGGCGCGAGGTCCTCTTGACGAATTCATAGTGGTGCGTTTCGCAGACGAGTGTGGATGGAGAGCTATAAGTCATCAGCCAGGTGTCGTGAAGTGGTAATGATTAATCTACCCTTGAATCTGGTCTCGGTAATCCAGTCCCCCAGACCACAGTCACAGCTATACAGTTGGTTGATTTTATAAGCATAGCCTAATGATCGTTCCAGCGCAGTCCGTTTAACGGTCACGTCTGAAAAGTACATTGCAGGAGGATGTGCCGACTTCGTTCTGCGCACTGGGGGTTTCGGTTGAAACACAGAATGCGCAACCGAGGGCGAAGGTGTCCCAGACGAGCGCTTGCTCCCGAGGGAAGGTCGATTGAGCGACATCAAGGATGGTGTGCGGGGTAGAGACGAAAAACGCTTAATATTAAGCGCGTTCTTCAACAGCTTCGTATCCAAATAAGGGGGATCGTTCTTCGCCGGGACGGGTGGCACTGTTTCTTCAAAGTGAGGAGCTGTTTTTCTGGGATCTACCGAAACCTGTACCACACTTTCGTCAAACCGAGGAGAAGACTTGAGATCGACATTCTGTCGCTCTGGACTATGACTATGACTCAGCTCAGGGCGGAGGTTGTCAGCACGACGAATCTCTAAGCCTTTCCCACTGGTCTGTCCTTCATGTCCACGTGGCGGTTCGACAACGGTTGGTGGCGGCACGTCACAGGAGCTCATGATTCCCATATCGTCAATCGCGAGACCTATGGAAGCTACCAGGTCATCCATTGAGTCAAATCGGGGTAATAAATGAGAGATCTCCTCATGTGGTGAAATTGGAGCGTCGGAATCTAACGTGCATATCCTCGATGGAGGAAAGGCCCCTTCCCGGACGTGGTGAGGCTTGGAATCAGGACCAAAGTCCTCGTGCGCGCTAACTCACGATTAGTCGGTGGGCTAGATGGCAAGATTAAATTGCATACCTCAGAGGACTGTCTGTGGAGGAAAGAGAAGCAGAGGGAGGAACCGTTGTAGTCGCCTTCTGCGGACTCGTAGATATGGCGTCTCTCTTGTTCGAGGACGACGAAGATTTAGAACTGAGAGCAGCAGTGACATGCAGTGGAAGTTGTAGCTCCTGTTTCTTTGCCTCTAGGTCGTCTTTCCTTTGCATTGGTGAATGTCTAGGTGGTCGTGGTGGGGGTAGGGACCCAAAAGAGTCAATGTTGAAGACAGCCTGGGGAGGCGGAGGAAGCGGACCCGCCGTGGCATGCAGACCAGGCTGATAATACAGGTACGGAGAAGCGGTCGTCGTAGGTGAAGTCAACGCAGTTGATGAAGTGAGAGGACTGGAGAGATTCGTCCTGGGAGACATGGGATCTTGTGTACTAGAGCGTGAGCTTGAAAATGCTGGGCTGGGAGAAGGGGATTGAGGGGAGAAGTTGATGATAATGGGGCCAGCAACCCGTTCACTTATACGCTTTGACTCGCCTATGTTCTGTGTTCGCACAGGAGTAGAGAATTCCTTGACTTCTTTAACGGGACTGACACCAGGAGCAAGGGCATCTTTTCTCTGGCGCCCACGGTTGGTCGAACAGCCTGGGTCCGATGTCTCGAAAGAACCAGGAGAGGTAGACCTCAATTGCGGTATCTGGAATACAGGTGGTTTGAGCGAATTGGGGGCAGACGGAGTGTTTGCTAGTTGCTGTGGGACCGATGCAGACCCAGGGAAGGTGGCCGTTCCAACAATGGCCACGTCGCGCGATGGTTTGCGGGGAAAGTGATCGACGCCCTCTGGGAAGGCACCAGAAGCGTCCGAGGGGACAGAAATGGAAAGCCGGTGCTTGGACACAGGCCTGGACGGATCCGAGTAACTCTGGGGAGACGCGTCCGGCGGTGCGACCAATGTAAGCCCACCCGGGCGCAAACTATTATTCGACGGACTGCCACCGGAGACGGAGGGCCGAATGGGATGAGCAGTGCTTTCCTCCGTCCGATCCTGAACAGACGACTCCATCTCCACGATGGCGAGACGTCTTCTGTCAGTGCCTCCCTGGGATGGGACGCTAGTCCGGCGAAGTATACCAGTCGTTGTAGAACCTGCGGAAGGCGGTGGACGAGAAGGTCCAGGAGAATGCGAGGTTGGGCGCGTGGCATCGCTAGACGAGGGCTGGCCGGCATCGATGGAGTGGTAATACGACAAGATGGCATCAGAGTCTTGTCGCGCTACGTTCGAGTGCACGGTTACTCAAACCGAGTATACAAAGGTGAAACACACACCTGCCAGACACGTTCCAGCTGCGTGCATCGTACCAAGGAATAGTGTGGAAGATGAGTGGTGATCTACACAGCGAGATATGGAGACATGGATGTCATAAGTTGGCTACTCGTCGTGGTAATGGAGGCACTGTTCGTCAACGCTCAGCGGACTAGTATAGCTACGGCGCCAATCACAGCCAGCGGCACCGCCTCAAGTACTGCCCTGCCTCCACCGCCCACTCATAATAGGATATCATTGCTGGATCTATAACGAATGTCGGTCAGCGCGTCATCACGCATCGTTGATTGACTGACATCACTGATCTGCCAGCCAAGTTCTTTCCCCACCCAAAATGGCCGGATAGTTTCATCACCGAACATCCAGGTCTCGTCGACTTGGTAACTCCTTACCTTTTCCAGCACGATTCTTCGAGCGTTGGTCCCGGGACTATGCCTATAGAATGCCCGTCCATAATCGCTCACGAAGTTCTGAAGCTTGTCCAGTGCACCAAACGACTCGAGCATGTGCGCGACAAAGGGTAATAGGATTGGTGACGTGTACACTCCCGCGGCGCAGGCATGGCGCGGCGATGCCACAGATTTCGATTGTGCTGCATGCGGTGCCGAATCCGAACCTAGGAAGAACCTCGGATGTCCTAAACAAAATCCACGCGCAAAGTCACCCCCTTGGGCACGGTCGAACACAAGCGGTACCCACCCTCGAGTATGACGTCGCGCAGTGCTTGACGGTCACTCGGGTACTTGGCGACAGGCTTGCAGTAGTTCCAAGACTGACCCGCCCAGTCATCGACCGTCATGGTGAGATGATGTGCCGTGATTGTGCACGCAACCATATTGCCAAGCGACTTGACAGCTTCAACCGCCGCACGAGTCGTTGCGTGCTCGAGTACGATGCGTAAGTTGGGAAAGGCTTGGTGCAGCTTTTTTAAGTGAGGAAGAAACTTTTCTTCTGCATTCAGTACGCAGGTGTTCTATAATTCGTTCCGCGTCAAGAGTAGCGAGGACAGAAATTCATAACCAGCTTACTGATCTGGCATCTGACGGAATTTCACCGTGAAGATTGAGGACGAGATCGCACTTCTCCATTTCCGCAAAGACAGGATAGTAAACTTCGTACGATTCAATACCACCATCCGAGTTGGTGGTGACGCCTCTAGGGTATGATTTGACACCCACGATACCTGCCTGCTTTGCCTTTCTGACCTCGTCGGGGGTGAGATCCGGCGAGAGATAGAGGGTCATCAGATAGTCTACGCTACCATCGATTGCTTGCAGTCGCTTTTTGTACTCTATTGCCTGGTCTGTTGTCGTGATCGGAGGCGTTAGATTTGGCTAGATCTAGGCTGAGGCAGACAGCGGTGGCAGGTACGAAGACACCGCTCACCATCACGTAGGCCAAGTCAAACCCGCCTCTGCGCACATGCGGTGTGACGAGCCTCGAGAGGTCTCCCTGTCGCAGATGGACATGAAAATCTGCGGGTGACTGTGCGATCAATGTATTTGTGGTCATAGATCAATGTAAAGCACGGTCACGTGACGTTCATGCTGGACGCGTTCGGTTTTCAACTTGTCTTACTACCCGCTCATGGTCGCAGCCGGCTCAATCACCGTCGCAGGTAAGCGTCGCCCTTTCTATATCGTAACCGTGTCTTCTGACAACAGCAAGTCCGCGTAAGACCTCCGACTGCCTGGGAGGCAGCACGCCTACCAGAACCATGCTATGACACCACTATACGCGGGGATGCAACTCTCGCGACACCCGGGAGATCCGTAACAACTTCAGCACCACTCCGCGACATCGTCCAAATAGTGGACGATCGCATCCTCACTTTCGATCCCGATGAAAAGGACAAGGCGCGTGCGTTCGTTGAGCGGGGTTTCATGCCCCCCGGAACAAAGCGGTACAAGGACAAGAGATTCATGTTCGATAGGGTTTTCGATGCGCAGGCACGCCAGGAGGATGTTTATGCAGTGACCGCAAAGCCGTTGCTGAATGGGCTGCTAGACGGTTATAATGCAACTGTATTTGCGTACGGCGTATGTCATTCAACCCGTTCCAATGACATCGCTAATGGCTGTACAGGCAACAGGTTGCGGAAAGACACACACCATCAGTGGGACGGAAGCTGATCCAGGCATCATCTACCTTACTATGGCCGATCTTTTCCAACGCATAGAGGACCGCAGAGACGAATGGAACACCGAGGTGATTGTTACCTTCCTCGAAATTTATAACGAAGAAATTCGCGACCTTCTCGCCGAAGCCGGCACTCCTACCCCACGTGGTGGTCTCCAGATCCGCGAGGACAAATTCGTCAAGGTCATCGGTCTTGTCGAATTACACCCTACTAGCGCGGAAGAGGTCAAACAAATCGTCCTCCAGGGTAACTCGCGCCGAACACAATCGCCTACGCACGCAAATGAAACTTCATCTCGTTCACACGCAGTGCTCCAAGTACACGTTACACAATCCCCACGGACTGCTTCACTGACTGAGCAGCGCACGGTGGCCACACTTTCCATCATTGACTTGGCCGGAAGCGAGCGGGCCGCTGCTACAGCTAATATGGGTCAGCGCATGGTCGAAGGCGCCAACATTAACAAATCTCTACTTGCATTGGGTAACTGTATCAACGCACTCTGCGAGAGTGGTGGTGCCACTCGACATGTTCCCTATCGCAATAGCAAACTTACTCGTCTTCTTAAGTTCTCCTTGGGCGGAAATTGCAAGACTGTCATGGTTGTCTGCGTGGCGCCCACCTCTCAGCATTTTGACGACACCCACAATACCCTTCTATACGCCGAGCGTGCCACGAAGATCAAAACAAAGGTGGTCACCCGCAACGTTGTTAACGTCGATCGACATGTCGGTCGATACGTCGAAGCGATAAATCGCCTGAACATCGAAGTTGCTGAACTCAAAGCGAAACTTGCGGACAAAATCTCTGCCGAAAATGATATTTCTAGACGCAAGAGAGCGGAGGCCAATGCTGAAGTAGAACGCGCGAAGCAAGATATGCAGGCGCGAATGGAACAGACTCATGCATCAATCATTGATGGAGCGTCCTGCGCTGGCAAGATATCTGCCGCACAAGGGAAATTATTCGCCATCCGTTCACGCATTGCCCAAATCGATGCGTTGACGACTGGCTACTCTTCAGTTCCACCACTTGATCTTGAAGCCGAACGGACGCTCTTACAAGCTCTCGCAAGCCCAGAAGAGCAGGCAGTCAAGTCAGACTCGTCTTTGAGCGCACGTCTAACTCGCTCACAAAATTCGCGCAACATTTTTGAAGCCACTCTCCGTGCAGTCAGCGAACGCCGCTCTGACAGACTTGAAGAACTGGGCATCGGGAATCTCAAGGCAGATGCAAAGTGGCGAATGGCTGAGATGGACCGTGTCCGGGCGGAAGCTGAAAGGGACGCTTTCAAAGAATCCTTCCGTGCAGAGGTAGAGTTGGTCGTGGCCCTTCTTGGGATGATCGGGCGATGTACCGCCGTCCTAGGGGAAACTTCATGTGTTTTGAGGACGGCAATTGAAGAGGGGAAGGATGGGATTGAAGGAGCTATGAAGGCTGTGGCAACGTCGTTGAGTGTTGCTGCAGGGAAAAACAACCACACGCTTTCTGCCCTAATTGGACAGACCACAACGATGTACGCCGGTGACACTCCTAACCAGTCCGCATTCACTCGTATCGCTGCTAGCTCAACCTTGAAGCCTGTCACCAAAGCTTCCCGACGGTTATCATATAATAGTGTTACGTCACCACGAAAGGTCTACAAATCCCCGCGCAAGTCACTGCGGTCGAGTATTGGCCAGTCGTACCGCCGAGTTTCTGAGAGGGAAAAGAAAGTTGTCCAGTGGAAGGACGAAGTGGGGAAAGGAGATCTGGATGATGCGGGAACAAAAGAAGATCCACCAATAATATCCATCACTTCGAGCGACAGCGCAGAGAGCATCAATCGTAGTCACTCGGTCGCAGGTTCAGAGAGCGAGTGGGAGGACGAGCGAACTGAAGATAGTTTCAATCTCAGTCTTGCCACCGTTCCTCGTGCAGGGCCGTCTTCCTTGCCTTCTTCCCGATTATCTTCGAGTCTCCGAGCCAATACTTGCAGGCCCTGGCCGAGTCGGCTCGACCCTGCGTTCCTCAAAACGAAGGGAGCCACGTCCCTCGGATGTCTACAGGAGGCAGAGGAAAATGGCTCACCCGTCGGGCGAGCACCACCGCTTTCCGAGAGGAGCATGAATCACTCTGCGGGAAACGATGATGAACCCCCCTCTCTCTATATCTCCAAGAAAGGCGAGCATAATGACAGCCCCTCTCGTCGCCTTCCCACGTCTACTCCCCGTCTTGCTGCTTCCTCTACTAAAGGTGCGCGCAGGCGGTCAAATGTAGGTCCAATGCGAAGCGAGAGAACTCGTAGAAGGTCGAGCATGATTCCAGAGCCATCGCCAATCGTGGATGAAATCTGCGAGACTGGTGGTCCACGACGTGTGGAAATCATTGGTCGATCACCTGCGAAGCGACCCAAAAGACTCTCGTTGCTAGGAAATGCGTCAAAATCCTTGAGGGTCAAGGGTTCGCAGATACTGCCTAGCATGGCTACACTATCTGTCCCAGGAATGGATCCAAATGGCAGCATCAGCGCAGATACAAGCTTGAGGCTTGCTCATCCGAAACCGTCGTGGCGTTGAATAGTTGCAGCTTTGTGCAACAATGTGCTCGTCTCATCACTGCTGATCGAGAGCAGAGCTCTCGCATTGTACCACTAGTACATGTGTTGACATTACCTCATGATTACTATCGTCTTTGTTTACACCTCCAGGTGGATGGGGGGATTTCGTATTCCACATGCTAACCGTTGTTATTTTAGATCTGTTATGTATGTTGTTCTGTATTTTCATTATCATTAATGCGCAACGATGCCACTGGAACGATTCAAAGCTCCACGTGAAAGAAGAACAAACGAAGATTAAGAGCGAAAAGTACCAAGGTCAAATTATGCGTTTTACCTCGAAAAAAGACTAGCATGCGTCAATAATGCACGTGGACGTGCCAGTGGTGAGACTTACCTTTAGATAGTATACCTGCCATGCAACGACTGAGAAGAGGACTACGGCTTGCAAGACCGACCACCACTTAACACGGTCATTGGTTGACTCCGCAGTATCACGGTGCCGCCTCTCCCGCACGACGATGTATTCTTGCTCGTCCTTGACCGCTAGGAGGCCAATTGCCAGCGAGCGAATCTCGCGCTCTACGGGTGCTACGATATCCTCTGCGCGGAAACGGCAGTTAGTAAAAATCAAGTGACGAAGGGTAAACAAACCATCTTCGGAAATGTATATGATGCCGTGCACATTGAAACTGAAGCGTGCATTAATATTAAGATGCGTTTGGGCGAAATGTCGATCTCGAGAGAAAGGCACATACCTGACTTCCTTGTCCGCCATTGTACTCATCTGGTTCGAAAAGCAATACTCGTACCGGCCGTCCTTGTCTGCAGTAATTGAGGTTGAGCCGGTACTGTGTCTGACGTGCTTTGTCAAAATGCCTCCGTCGGGATCTGTGAGCTGCAAAGGAAGAGGTGAACAAAAGCGAGCTGAGGGGTCGAGAACGAAACATACCCAAAAGTCGATATCAAGGTGACCACCTTCGCCGACTTGGTACGAGACGGACATCTGTGTGGCTAGTTGGAATTGGTAGGGGAGAATAAGTTAACACGTACTTGGTCGTGTTCGTGAAGGTCTTCAAAAAAACACTCCTTTGTCGATGCGGGTATGTGTATCTTGTGCGCGAGAACGAAAGTCGGGGAAAGTGCAAGTAGAGAAACACAGAGAAGGAGGACAAGCATGATAGACTGGAGGAACGACTTTACGCGGACCGGGATATGGCACAGTTGTGCAGTGGAGACCCCGAACACAAGTGGATAATTTTACGATAATTTTTGATTTGATCGTGATAATTCTTCTCTCCGCAACCCGTCGTCCTCTATACTCCCCACCTTCGCCATGACAGATTCAAACGATCCTCTCGCCCCAAAGGTCAGTTGCGAGATCTATAGCATCTAAATTTCCCGTCAGGACGATATTCATCGAGCCCATCGTGCCACTCACTTCACGAGACCAAAGTCTGATGCTGATCTGACACCCATTACAGCAGGAAGAAGAGGCCGATGCTCATTTCGAGCCCGTCATCAGGCTTACAGAGCAAGTAGAAGTAAAGACTCATGAAGAG
Organism: Pulveroboletus aff. annulatus; assembly: GCA_038094595.1. NCBI lineage: Eukaryota > Fungi > Basidiomycota > Agaricomycetes > Boletales > Boletaceae > Pulveroboletus > Pulveroboletus aff. annulatus. The sequence goes on along the minus strand of JBBPTX010000002.1, from coordinate 327,034 downwards.
GACGAAAATGTTCTTTTCAAAATGTAAGCTTGCCATTTCCTTATCGTCAATATACCATCGTTGTTGATATGATATCTTGCATTTCTCAGGCGTGCAAAGCTTTTCAGATTTGATACCGTTGGTAATGAGTGGAAAGAACGAGGCACGGGGGATGTCCGTCTGCTTCAACACAAAGTGACGAACAAGGTCCGTTTGGTCATGAGACGTGATAAGACCCTCAAAGTTTGTGCCAACCATGCGAGTGAGTGCTGGGTTTCCCTCCACTCGAACAGACCCGCTAATACGGTCCTCAAGTCACGTCTGATATGCACCTCCAGCCAAATATTGGATCTGACAGGAGCTGGGTGTGGAAGGTTGCTGCCGACTATGCAGAATCCCCACCTACGTCCGAGACCCTAGCAATTCGTTTTGCCAACTCTGATAGTACGCTAGTGCAATTTTGCGTGAATTGTTGCCAAATTTGTTTTTTTTTGCAGACGCGAAAGAGTTCAAGAACCAGTTTGAGAGCGCACAGAAAATCAATGCGGGTGGCACGCCGGAGGTTAATACAGAAGTAAAGCCAGAGGACAAGGCGAGGGATGAGGCGGACAAGACGGACAAGACGGCGGAGGATGACAAGAAGACACAGGAAGTTGCTTCGGAAGAGAAGAAAGAGTGATGATCGATCGTGAATGAAGGTTGCTTTACACATTTTAGGATCCAAGTCTTGATGAGTTCACTCCCTCTGTGACAGTGCCCTTCAATTCAACCGTCTATCCAGTTTAATTTTACCATTCACTTCCGATTTCTCAGTTCACGAAAATGTCGGCCGCTGTGTCCTACATTTACCTACCATTGTCACGAAATACCAGAAATACATAATTCTACGCTTTCAAACTTTGGGGAACGATACAACACTGTTCACAATTATTGCTGTACATGATGCTATGAAATGACCGAATCCGTTAGACTCCACGAAGGCTCCACAATCTACGCGTTCTGCCCTGGTCCCGTCTCTTCCTCGTTTGCCCATGCTGCCAAAAAAGCTGGACCCTCGCCGCGTGACCAGTATGTTGCCTGCTTCTTGCCGAGCACGACTTCTTCGCTGATAAGTACGTATCGAACGGGCTAGTGCATATCAGTCTCGACACAATGTAATCTGCCTATAATCCGTACCGATCCTCTGTATAACATTTCAGATCCAAGTGAAAAATAAAGCAATAACGCACTAATACTCACGGGACTTCGTACATCGGGTCTAAAAGCAGTGCTTCCTAAACGATGTATCAGGCTTGTACTGACAACACGCGCATGTTTCAGCCGCAGACCGACCATAATCCCCCTGAGCCCTCTGGCACCTCCCCCCCTCTCAGACGCTTTGCGACATATCTGGTCAAGAGCCGCGCTCGTGAAGCGGATTTCCACGCCTGAATAGCCGAACAATGCCGTGTACTGCGAGACAAGGGAACCACGGACTTCAGTAAGAATTCGTCGTAGGTCAGGAATTGTAAGAGGAGCAAGGGTAGTTATAGAGGGTAAGCGCGAGATAAATTCGGGGATGAAACTGTAGATCGGTGAGATGAAGGAGTGAGGAGTGGGAGGAATTTACCCAAATTTAACGAGATCTGCGGTTGATCATGTCAGTGGGAAGAGAATACAGAAGAGGATAGTTACCTGAAGGTTCCACTTGATCAAGAATATTATGCGATGATCTTTGATTGGGAGTGAAAAAGGGCATGAACCCCCCACTTTCGGGTTCATCGTCTTTAGGTGATAAAGTAGCGGTGAAGCCGATAGACTAACGAGCATTAGTGAGATCTCCATCATGCCAGTCGAGTATCGAACAGGACACATGCACCCTTCGCAACTCTTCGTTTCACCAAGGTTTCCAAGCCAACGAACGCACCGCTCAGTATAAATAAAACGTTAGATGTGTCGATGTTATATGCGTCCGGCCGAGCTGTCCGTATGTTAGGAATATTCAAAGAAGACAGGACTCCCACTCACGTGGACTGGGGTTCTGGCCTCTCGTTCCAGGCCTTGATCGTCCCTCTCCAGCTGTGCTCGGAGGTGGTTCGGATCCAGATAATTTGCCTTGGATAGTGACTACAGACCCTTCCATCATGCGAAGTAAAGCCTGCTGCACGCCTTCCCCGCCGACATCGCGGGATCCTTCAATGCCCGTACCACTTGTTTTACGAGCAATTTTGTCAATTTCGTCGATATAGACTATCCCAGAGCTGTGTCAAAGGTATAAGATGTACAACGGACAGGTCAGAATAGTCCAACGATACCTTGCTCGAGCTGGGTCCCAATTAGCTGCTTGAAGCTGAATAAAATGATCCCTGTGAGTTGGTTTCTAGCACCTGAGATACATACCAGTCGTTGGATTGTCATCTCTACATCTTCTCCTACATCTAACACGAAGTTAGTGGGGAATTGATACCTGCAACATGCAAACTAACATCCTGCCTAGAATAATTATTGTCAGGATGGGACGAGTACAGCAGCAAATACAAACTTGTGTAAATGACGTTGCATCGCTGACAGAGAATGGGACGTCGAGCACTCTTGCCAACGTACGTGCCAAAAGCGTTTTGCCTTGTCATGAGATTTAATATATCGTACTAGTTATCGTGTGGTGCTCTTACCCGATCCTGTAGGCCCACTGTAAAATCAACTCGATATTCTGTTTCATCGCAGAAAAAAATCATTCACATTACCAAGACATTGCTCTTTTCAAACAGAGGGCATGTGTACCGATGCTGTAAGGGCAAGTGGGGTGGGGTAAGGCGTTCGGGATGAGGATGTATTTGTGCTGACGTTACACCAAACCGTGCTATCAATATCTCTTTGAGGCTACATGTAACAGTTGCGGTTCGAACACACCATCTGATGAATTGGCGGGATCCCACCCTGGTTGGTCCTCGGCGGCAGTGAGGTTGGCGCGTACACGATTGTAATGGTTGAACACACTACGACTAGTTAATACTAACTTGGTTGCCGAGATCCAGGCGAGAACACGCACGCGACGGAGAGGGCCTTTTTTGCATTCTCCTGGCCAATCACAAATTCGTCAAGGTATTTCACGAGCTGTAACGTGAACCGTAAGCCATCGGCTCCTTTGCCAAATGCTCAGAAAGGACACCTGTCTCGGAGTTGCTAGGCCAGCTGAGCGCACGAAAGGGCGATCGTTTGGTTCCTCTCGTGGAACGTAGTCGTACGAATGTGCCTGTGTCCGGAGGTGGCGTGCAAGGGATTGAAACGAGCGAGCACACCGAGCAAGCTGATTTCTGGACATCATCAACAACTTGAAGGTGAGAACATGTCAGGCCTGAAGCTGTGCTTATCGGGAAGGGGTGCACGTGACATGCTGACGTCAGCCGACCTGGGCTTTTGCAAAGTACAACTCGGCATGCAGACCACACGACGAGCAGCTACTCACAGGGTGAATACAGTGTAAATACGGCATTGGCACGACGAGTTCAATTCAGTCAAGTACTGTAAAGTGCAGTAAAGTGCGAGATAAGTGGGGTACTGGAAATTTGACGTTGAATGGCCGATTCAGGCTCCGCCGTGGCCCAGCGGTGCGCGCGCCCGCGCGCATCCTCCTTTCCCGACCGCCGGCAATTGCCGATTTTTACATGCAGTGTGGGAATTTTTACAGCACAGCATGTAAAAATTCCGGAATGAACTGACTTATTTATCCAATTCGTCAGAATCTAGTAGCTGCTACTAGTAGACTTCTCCGTCATCATGACTCGCCACCATTCCCCGTCAACAGGGTACCAGGAAACCCACGGGGAGGAATATCACGACTCGCGTACTACAGAGGAATACCCACGAGCTCGATCCGGTAACCACCTTCACGATGACCATTCAAGACACAAAAAGGACCGGGGCACTGATGGCTACGGAGAAGATAACCGAAAGGAAAAGAAGTGAGTTATAGGCATTATCGTTCCAACCACTCGGCCCATCATCATTCAGACGAAAGCGTGAAAAGTCAGAGGAACGGAGAGCCAGAAAGGCAGAAAAGAAGAGAATCAAGGAAGAGGAAGAGGTTCGCCGCGTCGCAGAACTCAGCGTCTACAGTGCAACAGACAATCCTTTTCACGACGTCAATCTTGGTCAACAATTTCGTTGGCACAAGAAAAGTGAGAAGGAGAGGAGACAGGGTTTATCTTTAGCAGAATCACAACGCAGGGATACTATCCGGCGACAGGAGGCAAAAGAAGAGTTGGAACGGCTGAACAGGAGAAGAGCAGCCAGGGAAGTAGAGCAGAGGCTGCGGGAGGAGGAAGAGATTAAGATGCAGAGGTTGGCTGAATCTGCTCAGATGTCCGAGTGGATAGCCAAGGACAGCGAATTCCAACTCCAACAAGAACGTGCTCGTGCAGCAATTCGCATCAAAGAGAAGAGGGCAAAGGCTGTTGATTTTTTGGCGCTTAATCTTCGTTATGTGCACCCGCTGAAAGAGGAGGTGGAAGTAGACGCAGGTCTCGAAATTGACCTTGACGAACCCTACAACATCTTTGACGTACGGTTTCTTTTGGTCGTGGACTGTTACCAAGCGAGCTCATTTGAACCACAGAATTTATCACCAGACCAAGTGGAAGAATTACATGACGACATCGAGCGTTACCTTTTACTCGAAGATACTGACGTCAATATCGACTTTTGGACTGTATGGAATTGCTTTGCACTTCTTGCTTTGACTAACTTGTTATCCCAGAACATGATGGTCGTCTGCAAGGATCGACTAGACAGAATTAGAGCTAGCCAATGTGTTGGCGAAGCCGCTGCTGCCGTAGAGGCGGACATAACCGCGCTCCTTTCTGGCAAAAGTTATGAACATCTTGCCGCATTGCAGAAACAAATACAAGCTAAGCTCGCCAGTGGTGAACCTGTCGACACGGATTATTGGGAAGGTCTCTTAAAGAAGTTACTCGTCTGGAAATCCAAGGTGGTTTCTGACCCAGACAAAGTCGGATTGACTGTTTACACGCAATCCAGGCTAAACTTAAGAGTCTTCATGAAGTCGTTGTTCGCAATCGGCTGGAGCAGCTCCGGAAACGTCAACGGGATGAAGCCTTGCAAGCACAGGAAGAGTTGTTAGCAGGCGTTTCTCAATCCGTTGCTCAAGGCACGGCGGATGCCCGTGTTATCGTGTCTACCAATGTGCAAGGCGATCCAGAGGTTTCTACAGAACACATCGAGCCCTATGATCGTTCTATGAGTCCACCACTCATTGACATTACCAAACTTCGGCCCGACGAACGCGACTTTGATATTGTGACTGAAAGGCATGAGAAACGAGCATTAGTGGGTCGCTTACAATATGGTGGCTTGAGATTTCCTGATTTTTATATGCTTTAGTTGGAACAGCGCCAAGCAGTTGCTGCGTCTCGTTATGTCCCAAAAACCACCCAGGTTGCTCCACAGGTAGAAGTGCCCGAAGTCGCTAGCGGTGCCGATCTTGTCTCCGAAGCTTTGTACAGGGCAGAAGCAGAGAGAGAGCTCGACGAGGAAGAAGAACTGTTCAATCTCGAAGAGGACATTTCTCAGCCTGCACCTTACAACTGGGAAGATAAATACCGTCCAAGGAAGCCACGATACTTTAACCGTGTGCACACCGGATATGAGTGGAATAAATACAATCAAACCCACTACGAGTATGTGTTTTAACCTATGACATTACTGCATATACCGATTTTCTACTTGCAGTGTTGATAATCCTCCTCCGAAAGTTGTGCAAGGTTACAAGGCATGCGCGTCTTCCCTGGAGATGATAATTAACCACTAACGACATTCTCAGTTCAACATTTTCTACCCCGACCTGATTGATAAATCAAAGGCGCCTACATACAAAATTGTAAAAGAGCCTGGAAACGAGGATACCGTGCTACTGTATTTTAGTGCGGGACCTCCTTACGAAGACATTGCATTTAGAATTGTAAGTCGAGAATGGGAGTTTTCTCATAAACGGTAAGAGACATATGACCTACTTGTGATATCCTATACCGTAACGTTAATTCTCGTCTAGTGGTTTTCGAAGCAGCTTTGACAGGGGATGTCTATCTCTTTGGTTCAATTTCCGGCGTAATGTGAGTGGTCTTACTTCCTTGGGGTGTTTGAGTGAACAGTTCGACCCTCCCCCAGTTCTATCGCAAGTAGATACCATAATAATTGGTGCGAAATATGTATCATGCCTTAATGTAATGTCGCCTTTTTCATTGTACTTTTGCGGTGCTTACAATGAAATGAGATACCGATGACCACATGTGGACAGAAGACATTACCAACGAACCTGAGGAACTTCTTAAAAATATCCACATTTTTCTTTGAGTACCCTTCCAATGGACCAATGGACCACATTAGACTGGATCATTGTGTGGTCCTTGCTTTGTTCATCTTGCCAATGGTCGTCACGTTCACCCCTTCTGCTCAGTTGTTTGATGATGCCCACAGCGAATTGCTTTCTTTGCTGTGGTAGCAATTCACCATGCTTTGTTTTCCAGACTTCTTTTGGACGCCGTTGAAGTCAAGCCACGGATCAGAATTTGTGGAGGCCCGTGCACACAATGTCAAGCGGTTGACACCTTGAAGGTGAACAAAAGTATAAGAGGCTCCGGGAATCTCCCGAACATCGCAACCATCAACCCCCTTCTCTTGTCCCCATGATTCCTGTACTACGTTGCTTGCCAAGCGCAGGGGACACAAGTCATTTGGATCATATCCCCAAACTTCCCATGGCCGATCCTAATACTCGGTGCTCGGTGCTCTTGCCAGGCCCTTCATGCTCACTGTGCGCAACTCGTTGACCGAAATATCCAGCGTTGTACATTGCTCGCCTGCCACGTTGGTCAGTGGGACGTCCGTGGAAGACCCGTTTTGCTTCTGCCACGTTATCATCCCACAATCCACGTTGGTCACGTGGCCACGACACGAACGCATGGACCCAGAAACGAAAGGCGTATGACACTAAGCTCGATGCTGTGGCAACTTTGTCCTTGGATTTTAACTGTACTGTTCCAAACTACTGCTTCCCCGTCGGCGTAGCCAGGAATTTCACGCCAATGGAGTTTCGGAGTCGAGACCTTCGGAACATAAAACAATTCTCTACCACCGCTCCATATGAGGACTTTGTTTTACAGCCCTGCGACTGGCCATTATCCGGCATACCGGGTTCGGATGTCCAAGCGACTCGACCCAATGCCACCTCTGGTTCATGCTCACGCCAGGACCTTTGTGAGGGCAGATGTCGAATCAGTGGAATTCTCACCCGTTGGGGAATCATCAATGGTTTGGGAATATTGCCAATTGAACCCACAGGATGCTGCCATTACCCACACTTCCGACCATTCGATGCTCCTGAGATCCCCGAGGAAACGCCCTCAATTAACAACAATAGGGTCTTGAACGCGGCTTTGGCCCACTGGGCCTCCGAGCGGGTGTATACACTCGCCATTCAACCACATCAACAAGGAGGCTTCCGTTTCCAGTAGGTCACACGCCTTCGAGTCCGACCCGTATGTGAATTAGGTATCAGGGCAGGTTGAGTAGTGTCTCTGCTTCAGTTCCACCACGAATCCACCGAGTGCTCGATGCAGTGTATAACTCGGTGCATGTCGCTATACATGCCTATAATATGGCTTATCAATTCCCTTACGGGAAACAGTGCGCACGACGACACCCCCTTCCTATCCGTTCCCATCTTTCGATACCCCCACAGCAATGGTACATTTGTCACCGAAGACTTCATGTTTCGCACTTTTATTGCTTGTGCTATGATTGGAGACAAAACGATTAACGACGTCACCCTCTCCACCAACGCTTGGTACGCCGTCTCCGTAGTGCATAGCTTATCCACCACTCACCAGCTTCCAGGAACCGCTTGACCTGTATCCCTCAGGTCATTCTCAATGCAGCCGAAAGGCACGTCCTGAAATGCCTCAAATGGGATGTCGGTGGCAAGATGCCATCATCTACTGCATCAAGACGGGCTTGACCTTCGACCCCTTTGCCTACTTTGCCTACGACGAATTCTCCCCGACTGGTATAATGGTTCGCCGTCTTGACAAGTTGGCTAATCTCAGTTATGCAGAGGAAACCGTAACTTCGGAGGTCGAACGACATGTGGATATTCCTGCACTGCAGTCGATCTGGCACTCCGCACACTGGAAGGCATGGAACATTAACGCTGCAAAATGGTGTCCCGAAGATGATCCGGTAATCAATTAGAAGCCACGAACTATCGGCACTGCTCCGGGCACCAACCACAGCTTGAACACATCTAATGTCGGGACTTGAAGGGCCGTTCTTGGGTTCAATGACGCATCTGATCTAGTCCATCTCCCGCAACCTGCAGGTATATCATTCTGTGGCTCGTTTGGCGTTATTGGAGTGTCAGCTATAGCCCATCAAACTCTAGCGCACTGCCGGTGCGAGCAGGCTCCTTAGTCAATACACCCTTTCGTTGCCCCACTAGTTGAATGAACCCGGCTATTACTGGAGTACAAGATCCCCTAGGACTTGGGTGCGCAGCAGCGCCTCGGCCTTCCAATCACTACTCTACACATTTTTCATAAGAATACCTACCTCAAGCTACTGCGCAACGAATGCACTGAGTGGCTCAGGCTGTCCATGTTGCCAATAATTTTTGCAAACATTTTATTTTATTCTTTAGGCGGGAGGGTGATTTAGTAAAATAACCCCGCAGTTTAGCTTAGTCATAACTTTAAGATCGCTAAGGCGCAGTGGCGAACTTATCTCAACCGTGACCATCTTTGCTTTCACCAGTGCCGAAGAACATTATCATGTCTGATGCGACAGTTCCTGTCTCGAAGATGGATGTTGATGAGGCTGCTATTGACGAAGGCCTCTACTCTCGCCAACTGTGAGCGTTCTGATTATCTCATTCATCGTCTTGCTTAATCGCCTGACTGATATCGCTCACTCTTCAGATATGTGCTCGGCCACGAAGGTAGAGTGCTAAGAAAGCCCTTGTGTTAGGCATCATTAACTCTGCTTCTAAGCCATGAAAAAGATGGCGGTTTCGAACGTACTTATTGTTGGACTTCAGGGTTTGGGTGCCGAGATTGGTACGGCGTAGGTCTCCTATAGGAGGCTCATACTGACGTACGTGACGCGTATACACAAGCTAAGAATGTGTGCTTGGCTGGTGTTAAGTCAGTGACATTGTACGATCCCGAACCTGTTACCCTTCAAGATTTGAGCACGCAGGTGAGTATCTTTTGTAGCGAGAATGCCATCCATCGCATGAATTTTACTAGTACTTTCTTCGCGAAGAAGACATTGGAAAGCCACGGGCATCAGCTATGCATCCCCGCATATCTGAGCTCAATGCCTATGTGCCGGTGCGTAATCTTGGAGGAAGGGCGGGTCAAGAAATAACTCTGGAGCTCATCCAACCATTCCAAGTATGCAGTTACCGTTATTGGGTGACTTTAATGACCACGGCCTTTAGGTTGTTGTGCTATGCAACACGTCTTACCGAAAGCAGTTGGAAATCAATGACTGGACGCATCGGCACGGTGTCCACTTTGTTGCTGCAGAAACGCGAGGACTTTTTGGGTAAGTGGTAAGCAACCCTTCTGTTCGGAGATATTCACAAATGACTTAAAGCTCCGTGTTCACCGATTTCGGACCCAAGTTTACCTGCGTAGACCCTACTGGTGAGCAACCTTTGACCGGAATGATCGTATCAGTGGCGAAGGTGATATTCGGTATCATCTGGTGTCGCCCATCCGCATAGCTAATGAAAGCTCAGGACGAGGAGGGCTTAGTGACTTGCGTTGATGAGGCGCGCCACGGCCTTGAGGACGGCGATTTTGTGACATTCACAGAAATACAAGGCATGGAAGAGTTGAATGACTGCAAGCCGCGAAAAGTATCTGTGAAAGGACCTTACACGTTCACGATTGGTGATACCTCCTCTTTTGGGGAATATACTCGAGGTGGAATTTTTCACCAGGTCAAGATGCCCAAAGTCCTTGAATTCGTGAGTCCCAATCTACCAGCTCGCAAGATAAATCAAACACTTTCAGCAGAAGTCGCTGCGAGAGTCTCTACATGCACCCGACTTTTTCGTCTGCGACTTTGCCAAGTTTGACCGTCCCTCCACTCTTCATGTCGGTTTCCAAGCGCTGTCGGAATATACAGAACAGCATGGTTCCCTTCCCCGCCCACGGAATACCGAGGATGCGCAGAAATTTGTTGCCCTTGCGAAGAAGCTGGATGACGATGTCGACGAAAAGGTTCTCGAGGAGCTTGCGTATCAAGCAACGGGCGATATCTCTCCCATCACAGCCGTCATCGGTGGCTTTGTAGCCCAGGAGGTTCTCAAAGCATGTTCCTCCAAATTCCATCCTATGGTTCAGCACCTCTACTATGATTCACTAGAGTCGTTACCTTCAGTCCTTCCTACCGAGGACGATTGCAAACCTGTTGGCAGTCGGTATGATGGCCAAATAGCCATCTTTGGTAAATCTTTCCAGGATAAGATCGCAAACCATTGCCAGTTCCTCGTTGGTGCTGGGGCTATCGGTTGCGAGATGTTGAAAAACTGGAGCATGATGGGTCTTGCAACTGGTCCTCATGGGGTAGTCCATGTTACCGATCTGGATACCATCGAAAAGAGTAACTTGAACAGACAATTTCTCTTCCGTGCAAAAGACCTCGGGAAATTCAAGTCAGAGGTCGCTGCTGCTGCAGTCGCGGACATGAATCCTGCGCTGAAAAACCACATATTATGCAAGCAAGAACCGGTCGGCCAAGCAACAGAGAGTAAGTCACTCCTCAATCCCGTTACATTTGATGTGCTAAAATGCTAGAAGATGTCTTCGACGACGTCTTCTTCTCATCCATCGACGGTGTCACCAATGCGTTGGACAACGTTGCAGCTCGTAAGATCGTATGTTCATGACCGTCTTCTCATGCTGACGTCGATTTCAGGCGTATACATGGATCAACGCTGTGTACTATATGAAAAACCTTTGCTGGAGTCCGGTACCATGGGAACGAAAGGCAACGTTCAGGTTGTTATCCCACATCTGACAGAATCCTATTCGTCATCACAAGACCCGCCAGAAAAACAAGCGCTGTCCTGCACAGTCAAGAACTTCCCTAATGCCATCACTCACACCATAGAATGGAGCAGACAAGAGTTTGACGCCATGTTCGTCAAACCTGTAGAGTCCGTCAATCAGTATCTCTCGGAACCAAACTATCTGGAAAACTCACTCAAATACTCTGGTCAGCAACATGATCATGTCGAGCAAATAGTTTCCTACCTGGTGACGAATAAGCCGCTTACTTTCGAAGAATGTATTGTCTGGGCTCGCCTTCAGTTTGAGGAGAAGTTTAGCAATGCCATTCGACAACTTCTTCACAGCTTACCCAAGGATCATGTAACGAGCACAGGGCAACCATTCTGGAGTGGTCCCAAACGTGCACCTGACCCACTTACCTTCAACTCGGCAGACGTGAGTCCCCGAACGATGTGATTTGAGGGGCGATTAATATATGAACTCTATAGCCAAGTCATTTGTCCTTTATCATCGCTGCTGCGAACCTCCATGCTTACAACTATGGACTCAGGGGCGAGACTGATCCCGTCATCTTTAAGAAGGTGGCGGATTCGATTATTGTTCCTGAATTCTCTCCGAAGAGTGGAGTGAAGATTCAGGTCAACGAAAATGAACCAGTCAACCAAGCTAATGCAGGTAGGACGAGCAATCAAGTGTGTACTTCATTGTTACTTATCCTACGTGTAGACCCGGACGATATAAGTGAGCTTATCAAGAAGTTGCCGCCTCCGTCCTCCCTCGCTGGTTATCGACTCACGCCCGTCGAGTTCGAGAAAGATGATGACACCAATCATCACATAGATTTCATCACCGCCGCTTCTAATTTGCGTGCGATGAACTACAACATCCCCACTGCAGACCGCCACACGACGAAGCAGATTGCTGGAAAGATTATTCCTGCCATTGCCACAACTACTGCCCTTGTCGTTGGGTTGGTGTGCTTAGAGCTCTACAAGGTATGTTTCCCATACGGGTGGCGCACTTTGGACTGTTGGTTGATACAAAGTTAGATTATTGACGGCAAGAATAAGCTCGAGGAATACAAGAATGGATTCATCAACCTCGCTCTACCTTTCTTCGGTTTCTCGGAGCCCATTGCAGCCAAGAAGAATAAGTTTGGTAACACGGAATGGACATTGTGGGATCGCTTAGAGTTCAAAAACGATCCTACCCTGAAGGACTTTGTCGCATGGTTCAAAGCCAACCACAACCTCGATGTCAGTATGGTTAGCCAAGGCGTGAGTATGCTGTGGAGCTCCTTTACAGAGAAGAAAAAGGTTGGTAATCTGCGCTCCTCACCTACCAATGCAATGTTTGACACCTCTTGGCAATAGAGTGCAGAGAGATTGTCGATGAGATTTAGTAAACTAGTAGAGCATGTGAGTAAGAAGCCTGTTCCACCGCACGTCAAGCACCTGCTGGTCGAAGTTATGTTGATGGATGAAGATGGGGAGGACGTTGAGGTAAGCTATACCGCTTCCTATAAACTTTAGACTGGCCTCACCGTCCCGATAGGTGCCATTCGTATTAGTACACGTATAATGAACCAGACAAGGAAATAGGAACAGAGATGTCGTACTGCGTAAAGCATGTTGCAATCAAATACTATAAGTCACTCGAAAAGTCCTGATGACTGGGGCTGAGTCGGACATCCTCAACCAAAAAAGCATGCTTCGGAAATGGACAAGCGTAAGTACTCAAAACTAAGTACTCTACAAGCACTTTCCGGAAGGTATAACTACTTAACCTTGACGGCGCAGGCGGAACAAATGAAAAAATGGTGTACTATTCGAGAGCAATCACAATCGAGGATGGTCGGGCGGGAGGAAACGTGCAAAGAAAATCCGGAGAGATGATGGAAGGAGAAGCGAATTTTTTTGGGTGTATCAATTTTCTGCATGTTTTTATGTAGTTTCGTGATGCATTTTCAAAAGGGAAAACCGTAGCAAGAAGAAATAATGGAGACCAAAGGCGCGGAACTAGGTCATCAAAAAGGGAGATTAGGTTAGCGGCATGAAGGTAATGGAGAATTTGATACATCGACGATGAAAACAGTGAGCCAAGTGGCCGTGAATGTTCAATCCATGAACAACAATATAGGATAGCGAGATGGTCCGAGGATATCAACCTTCCTCCGTGCGACGACTGGGTCGGTCTGGAAGCGGCTGCGACCTGCATAAATAACACTTTACGCAGTCGAGATGATAAACAAGTGCACGATCCCCGAGACAGGATGGATATGTCTTCGTAGCGAGGACCCAAAGTTCTGCAAAGCAAGGCTGGAGACGAGAGAAATCCAGTATTCACAAGCCTCAAAAGAAGGGCATGATGGAGTCAGAGAGTGGGAATTAGAGCACCGCGCTTCAAACCGGGTGCAACATTTACGATGGCGAGACGAAACCCAATGAAAAGAAATCTATGCGCGGGATTCGACCAGCGATAGCTGGAAAATGAGCGAGCAAGAAACTATTCAGGCTCGTATCCAGCTTGATCGATAATCCAGCGGAGGGAAAGGAGCAAGCGACCGTCTAGATGGGGCGTAACCATACTGATGCAGAGGTGTCCAGGAAACCGTTGTACGAGGATGACACGCGGTCCTGTCAGGTAACAAATGGATGTCACCACACCCATAATCAAATCCTCCAAGGGAGTATCCGCGGACATGGTTAGCACCCGCATAATATTCGGGAGTGCATACAGGCTGAGTATGCCGTACCGCAGAAGAACAGCTTATAGATGGCCAGTAGGGATACTGTGGCATAGGAAGAGCGTTCGCCGTATAATCACCTTCTAGATGGTGCCTGAACGACGTGTATGGGAGAGTAGTGGTAGGCCAAGGATGATAAACCGTCGGAACTGTGCCAAGATAGTGCGGAGCAAGAGAGGGCTGAACAGGGAGGTACATTGGACCGGAACGACCACTCGAGCGACATATTGGCTCATCACCGGCGGGACTCCATTTGGCAGGTGGTGGCAGACTAACAGTGCTTTGGTGGGACGAGAGAGGGTGAAGGTGCGCTGAAGCTCCATTTTGGGTATCATCATGAAGTTCCAAGCGAGAAACACCAGAGCTCCCTCCGTTGCTAACTCGACGCTTGGGCAGATACTCTTCTCTGAGAGGACCATCCTCATCCAAGTCAATGTCAAAAGTCTCGGATTCCTGCGGAACAGCGGGAAGGCCAAGCTTCTCCTTGAGCCTTCGCTCAACGCCAAGGAACACTGGCTCGTTAATGGCGTGACCAAGCGGGGCTTCCATAATTTCTTGGATAGTTTTACGAATAAGACCATTGGGGCTGCATACCGGTCGCGCAATGGGTTGAGGGTAAGTGGCTGTGGTAAGGGAGTGATGGTAGGAGAGCAGGTGGCTCAGCCAACGAGACCAAGCGGACGACGAAATCGACAAGTCGTACGCAAGGATATCCAGTGCAAAATACTCAAGTTTGTTTAGCAACTGTACGGAGACACCGGAGATCGTGTGCCTGCAAGAGTATTAGTAGGTTCAAAGACTCCAGAACAGGTGCTGACCAAGTCTTGTTGGAAAATGTATGATCATCTAACCACTTGTTTGCCAACATACATCCTAGGACAATTAGTCTGAACGTAGCATTACCTTCAACAGATTCGCCCTCGGCGACGTCATGAGTGTCGCCGAGTAACTCGACCCTAAAGCGTCGTTCCTTAACATGCTCTGGACCTAAACCAGGCGCCCCAAAGTAGACAGGTAACCGCACTATGTACCACAATGCCAACAACATTGCTGAAGGCTGGAGTAGCGTTGACATGAGCAAGGAGTGCACCCGTGCAACGAGATGTAAAGGCATCGGCTGATGGAGGTGTGGTGCATTGGCGAGTCTGACGACACTAGTTTACACAATATCACACGAACAGATAAGAACAAACTCACGTGTAAGGGGCAATCGCTCGAGGAAGTACCATAGCGTTCGTGCAAACCTTCCACACATAGGCGACGATCCACTCAGCCATCGGTTCGGCGAGTTGCTTGTGAACGAAGCTTGCATTTGGAGGAGGCTCATTGATATGGACAACCGGCTCTTCCTTGACTTCAGGGTAAAGATGAAGATGACAGTGCCGAAGGCCGTAATTGACCGAAACAGGCAGTCGCAATTCCTGAGATCCGGATGGCACAAGAGGGTCGTGGAGGATTGCGGCATCCGAGGTAGCCACCGCTCGATCGACGTAATCTCCGAAAGGCGTGAGTGGTTCAATGGGACTTGAACCCACATCGCCATTTATCATGTCGGGGGAATCGTCTTCTAGAATCGGCGCGGACAGGCCACCATCATCCTCGAGATATAAATCCGGAGCAAGGGACCACACACGCCCGGAGACATCATCTCCAATCAACTCCGGCAGAACTGGAGAGAGGCGGAACGCAAACTCGCTCGATAGAGTATCCTGGGTATGTTCCGGGCCGATGGGCTGCTCATGGGAAGGAGGGTCGCGTGAAGGCATATCCAAACGACAACTCGATGACAAGGTATTTAGGGGCGGAATACACGTTTGCACGTGGGTTCCTTTAATGGCGGGCGCGTCGACCGCGCTAGCCAACCCTTTAGAAAAACCCTGGTGAGCGTCTACGGGTGCACAGACAGGATCGTTCTGCCAGACGTGGCGAGTTTTGGTTCTTCTCCACCGGGGCAAAGAGCTGATCCACTCCTCACGACTACTAAACGACGGTGGCGGACCTGCAGGAGACGAAGGAAGCGTGCGCTTCAGAAGATGAAAGACGCAAGACTGCGGGTTCGTGCTGTCTCCAGATTTAGTACACTTGTGGGGGACAGAGTGTGCAGTAGGGACAGGGACCGGCATCTGCAGGTGGATGAGGACAGGAGGATGGCTGCCAGGTGCGAGAACACAGAGACAGACCGAATCTCTAGAGTAAATAAGCCACACTCTTTGTGTGAAGCGCAAGAGGCGGTAGAGGTCGTGAGAGGAGTCGTTAAAAGAGCCAGGGATGGGGGAAAGGATGCGACAGGAGTGGCTAACGCGCAGCAAAGGCGTGCCTTTTGAAGTGCTCCAAAGCAGAGGAGGCCTGGAAAGCGGGGGGCGCTGCCAGATGATGCCTTGAACCGCGAAGGGCGAGCGGAGGAAGAGTTGTGGGGGATGACCTTGAGTGATGTTCTTGTCGATCCCGACGACACCGACGCTGTCGTAGACGGAGAGAGTTGTTGGCAAGACCGACTGCGCGGTCGATCCACAGCCAAAACGGTCCTGGGCAAACCGCGACCTTTTTTTTGGATTATATACTCCCGGCGTAACCACGCTTATGTCATACATTCCCACCATAGACCACGTTTGCGCCGCGATTGGAGACCGGATGTTGTTTGTCTCCGTGTGTTCGTATTGAATCTTCAAGCGCTTGACAAATACCGCTTCCATCCATGACCATGGTCTTCGCACCTCCCTCGGGAGGTGACACTCAGGATAGCCCCAGCAGCATACAGCAACTTGGCCTCGACTCGATCACCCTCGGACAGCTCAGGGCTATGGTCACATCCGCACCCAAGCCCAAGGCAGGCCAATGTGTATCTAGTGTACCATCGCTTGTTGATCGCGCGTGTCACAGCAATCATTCTATGATTTTCGCTACGATGACGAGGACACGGTAATGAACGAAATTGATGAATTCTACTCGTACGTAGAAATGCCGCAGGTGGCGGAAAATCTGAAAGCTTGGCAAGGTTCATTTCACGGAGGTGTGTTGCTGGCTAAACCATCATCCTGCTCGTGCGATCCTACCCTGCCCCAGAATGGACCAGCCCCGAAACTACCGACGCGCAGAGAAGGACACACGTGGAGTTACTCTTAGAAAGCCTCGAGCACCGTGACGCCGAGGTCCGCTTTACAAATGCCCGCCGCCTCTTTTACGTGCTTCAAGGTTAATTTCTTCCCCATCCGTTGCCAGACGGTTCATTTATGTCACATCCCAATCAGGCACATTTGCAGAAACAACATCTCCAGAGCACCAGCTCCACTGGATTTACGAAAATTGCAAGGTAGTTCGCAATACGAACGGCTTGAATACCATTGTGGAATCCATGAAAATTGCCAGCCAAAAGCACGATCTACTATGGTATGCGTATGAGTTCGCGTCTTAGTTACTCTTTCGTCTTACTCGCACCAGTTCACTTTCGGACGCAGATGCGGCTCATTTTCAAATCACCGCCGCAGAGAAGGCTGATTTCCTGGAAGAATTTACTACTGAGATTTCGGTTTATCTTGGGATGATGTATCATCTAATTGAAATTTTCAAAGCGCACGATGATTTTGCAGACGAACTCAGTAAGCCTGTGCAATCGTAGTCGGATTCGGACTCGAACGCTAAGTACAATTTTTAGTGAGCATGGATCCGCCTTTACCTGTATATCTGTTCAACGTCGTGTCCGGTTTGAAAGACAAAAGCGCCAAGGGCTATCCGATCAAAAAGGTGCGACTTCCCCAGCACAGACGTCGTTCAGCCTCTTACCGTCCGCAGCTCCTCCTCGTTCTGTGGAAGGCCCTACTTGCATGTTGTGGAGGAATTAGGGAGTTAGCACGAGTAAAAAAGCTCGCGCGAGACCTTGCGTCCCTACCCCCCGTGCCTGGTAAGCTCGCTTCGTTGGCGGTATTGGTAATTCATCTCCTTCTAGCAGTTGCCATAAAGTGCACGCCGTTCGACCTTGAAGCGTTTCATCAGGAGACCTCAGTCAAATACCCAACCTTTACGCCTCCGTTGGTCCCAAACGTTCGCCTTATGGAGACTCCTCAAGGAAAAAATGCATTTTCTGCAGTGAAATTGGCGCAAGCGTATTCACCGATTCCTATTCGTCATCATTATCATCACGATGACCTGGAGCATCAACCACCGATTCCGGGTAGCTTGAATCAGGCGCTCCAACAACAACCTCAAAGTACGGGATTTCGCCCGAATCCACAACCTGCAACACCGGCACCCTCACCACCACCCTCCCCGAAGCCGAAGAAGCAACAGTATCAGACCGATCAAAACAGACCATTCTTGTTCCCCTTCTCTCGTAAAAATCACTTCGGTCCTAACAATGCCCGATTGGTTCCCTTCGCCATTGATGAGGCGGATAAACTCTATAGTCGACACATGTATGTGAGTCTTTCATTGTGGCAGATGTGGCGCACGAGGGAAGAGTGCATGACCACAGAAAGTGGACTGGAACATTTACCTGGGTCGGTATGCGATGCTGAATCCTCCAGGACGACGTCGGAGGTTGGTTTCCATGGACTTCTTTGAGATTGTTGGTTGACAGCGTTCACTCAGGATACTGAGAACTCCGAGGTGCTCTCTGATGTTGCATTGCTTGACACCAAAATTGCGGAGGCCGAGTTAGAAAATGTCGAAGCCAAATCAAGTGCAGATCAAAGTGTGAAGGAGAAAAGGGAAGATCTCAAGCGTCTGAAAAGAGTTGAAGTGATCTATGTGAGCCGACCCTCAAACGTCACTACCGAGTGCCGATGTCTGGTTAATTGCAGAGCTCTGTTCTTCCGGTATTGTCAGGCTGGGTGCTAGTACTACTCAAACTGTTATTGGCAACCGTTTCTGCCGGAACAGGCCAACAACAACTCCCTCAGTCTTCTACCTCTTCTGTGTTTCCACCTGGAGTAGCTTCGCGTAAGTCACTTGACCGATGCAGCCCCCCCATGCATTTCGTTTATTATTTTCATTTAGCACCTGAGCAACTGCCCCCCCCTCCACCAACGCTCGATGATCTTGATGTTACCCGACACCGCGAGATTACGTCCAAAGCAGTATCTGCTATTCTCTTGTTGACATTGAAGTGGTTCAAAGCATCCCGTGAGTTCCCTGTCGACCCATCTCGCAACGTATATGGAAGTGAGTATCGCCAGATGCGATGAAGTTTCATCACCTTGGTCAACTTTTGCTTGATACGAACTGCTTGCTCCTGATCTTGAAAATGTTCGGCTTGCAAGAGGTTTCAGCGTCAGTTGTTTCCAAGGCCGATTCCCTTGATCATAAGTGAGCCGAAACGAACATTTTGATCACCATTCAAAGTAACAGCTACTAGTTTCTTCAGGTACTGCCAGATTCACCACGCACGTGTCGCCCCGCGCGTGCAGGATGAAAGACCACGCGCAGCTTCCCACTTTGTCTTGCAGTCCAAGATCTTGCCGAACGGACAAAAGCATGAAGAGGAAGTGGAAATGCTCACTGAGTTTTCGTGGCGAAACTTTTTCTCTGCGATCAATTTCGCCAAGATCATGCAAAAGCTATCGAAAAGCCGGTCCCACCGTATATGGATGTTGGTTCAATACAAGAGTTCTGTGAGTGATGGGACACGGAACGTGGACCCTGCAACTAACCCACCTTCAGGCTGTGCTCAAGCGCGTACTGCGCGTCCCTCATCCGATGCTGCAACTCCATGTTCTTAAGCTAATCAAGAGTCAAGTACCTTTCTGTGGTCGCAAATGGCGACAATGTGAGGAAAAACATTTCATTTATCTCACGGGCATTCTAATGAGTAGCTAGCGAACATGAAGGTTATTACCTCCATTTACCTCAATTGTAGACCTGATTTACGTGATGAATGGCTTACCGGAAACGAGGTTGATGATGTGTCTGATGCTCAGGTGTTGTTCCTTGCCTATCGCTGTGTACTTGGCTCACACGCAATCATAGGCTCAAGAGCAAGCTTTGCGTCATCTGGTCAAGTTTTGTGAGCCATTCCTCGTGTGCGGGTAACAAAGATATTGAACTTGGTTGGGCAGACAACACTAAACGATATGGTGCACAAACCGCAAACCAGCATAGTCAAACGCATCGCCGTTCAGTCAGCATATCCCATAACCTGGAAGGGTTACCTCCTGGATTGGACCTGGGAAACATGATCCGACCTCTTGGAACTCCAAATATTGTTGAAGCCGATGTTTTCCCGCCTCCACGCTCGCAGGCCCCTGACCCATCTATTTTCTTACCTTACACCACGGAAGATCTTGCTTTCGAGGAAGAGTATGAAGAATACCTGTCCGATTTAGGCTGGTCGGATGACCAGGCACCTGCGCTACCCTCGATTTCAAATTCGGCGTGGCACCGTCTGCCCGAATTCGTTTCCAACATGACGGACAACATCAGCGATAGCGAGAGTGTTGTGTCCATCGGGGACCTTGGCGATGATGCCAGGTTGGAAGGTAGAGAAGATCGTGACATTCCAGATGAAAACTTGAACAATTGGGAGGTGAGTATTTCAATTTCTTATCCATGTGCTTTTTTTCATGTTTTGGTGCGACTATCAGCACATGAGCCCAAAGACAATGGCCGCGCTTCCTAAGTCGCCTGCTGGTAACCGCCGATCGAGCACTGGAGCCGGCCTTCGCCCTGTGCTACCCTTCGGCTTGGATGATAGTAGTGCTGTGGATTTGGATGACTTGGATGAGACCGAGTTGGGCCCTATGCCAAGGGAACAGTCCGGCCCCTTCGCTTCAGGCGGTGGAGTGGACGAAGTTGAGTATGCTTACGGGTAAGTCATGACTTTCGATCTTAGTTACCTGAAACCTCATGCGCTGTTGTAGTGTCTAGTCCGAATTGGTACATTCTTAAGTCGACTTGTGAGACTTGCATTTTTATTATTATCGTCTTCGCACTGCACATTCCCCGTGGAATCATATCTATGTACTTGCGTGACGAGTCATCTCGATTTGGGTGAAAATGGAGCAGAACTGGGACATGTGTATCAACGTATGAAACCAGCATCGTTTACAGCCCTTCAAAACGAGCCCTTTAATCTCGAAACAGCCCATGGTGTACCAGCTTCATAAAAATCCATCGGATAGGCTGTCCTTCTCCCCTCCCCTCCTTCAGCTTGGCCCCTCCATCCGTCTACCCGTCCCAACGCCACATTAACCTCGTACGGACTCAGAAGGGGCTGAGCGAAAGCATAACCCCAATCAATAGACAGCCTTGGACACGATGTTTGTACAAAGGTCGATACGTGAGGATTAAACAGTGAGAGCTTCGCGGGTGATACCTCAGAGAGTAAGATTGGCACATAGGGTATGGAAATGTGTGACATTGAAAGTTGGTTTGTGATTGCTTGCAGTTGCTTGAAGCTTCCCTGACGTCCAAGTGTTCCCAGAATCACACCCCACAATCGGGGCTGCTGCGACGGACTGGAAACATTGGTATCCAATCCTGTTGGGTCGAGGGATGGCATGAGAGAGGTAATGTTCTCGCGGGCAGACTGGACAGCTTGGTCCCGCATCTTTTGCATCTCCCCATGATTATACCACTCTCGAGTAAGTTTTTTGGAGTAAGGATCATATCGAAACGCAGGAACCGCAGGATTTGCAATCATGATTGCCTCGAGATGAAAACGGCCGTCCCCAAGGTATCTGCACCGATTGGTTAGGTACTAGAAATTAGGAATCGATGGCGTACAGTAGTGCGTCGACCTCGCCAAGAGACGGAGCTGTGCAGCCTAAAATTTCCCCGGGGGAGAGTGGTTTTGAACGGGGTATTATGACTTCGTATTTGTCAGTCCAGCGACTGGGTTTTCCATCACATGACGAGTCAAATGTTTCATTGTTTTTATATTCCAAGACAAGATCGTCCTTGAGCTTTTGCAAAGCCGAAACGAACTGAATAGTTGAAACCAGCGCTAATCGAGTCGGTTCTTGCTGGAGTTCAGGACAGCTCCGCTGTGTAGATGATGGTGACCGATCAATGCGAAGGTATTGAGTTTTCCCAATCTGCCGGCCAGCGGGTACGCCCGCATCGTTCTGCTCTGAATCCACAAGCTGATCGTAGAATGTAGTGCGGCCACTTGGTATATTCAGGCGGATCGTGTCCGTGAGATGCGCGGAGTCGATGGCTATTTCAACGAATACATAGAGTGTCTTGATGCCGGTTTGATCAATCGGGACTAGCATCCAATTCAGACGACCAAATCCACGCATCTAGAAAGCAGACGAACCAAGACAGCTGTGTCCATAGTGGACGAGCATATCGCAACCCAAAGCGACTGCGGTGTAGTCATCAATGCAACATGCTCCGTAAGTGACATCGCCCATGATAACAATCAGTGCATCGGTGAACCTGTGCGGCGTTCGAGAGCAAAGATTGAGATGAGAAACACGCCGATTGACTATACTATGGTCACCTGCGCACCGTTCGATAATGTCTGCGATAGTACATGCAAACATCTGAAGACCCTCGGGCATCTGAAGAGCAACCATTTTAGCATTGTTCCTGCGGACATGGTGTACGGTCTTGTGTATTTCGAAAGAGTAGTTGTTGGGCAACTGCTTGATTGCCTGGTTGAGTAGCGGATCTGTGAGTATTCCATCTGGGATATGGTTTGCGAGCTGAAGCAGTGCAGGGTTACGCTTCGATGGCGTCGCCGACTTGGATCCTATGAAGCGTTTTTTGGGCTTGGCTTTCTGTTCGTCCGCCATCGCAAGAGCCAAACTTGGGTGATCACGTGGTTCGCTAATTAACTCTTCACCACTTCGCTAGCGCTTGACCTGTAGCCGACTTCTCATTAGGTTGGCTAGCACAATGGCAAGCCAATGTGCCATGAGGGGCTCTTGTGGGTCCAAAGGCTGGTTTGGACAACAGCTGCCTTGTCCCTATGATGGTCCGCCGGTCGAGGTGTGCAAGTTTGCTCTTCTTGGAGGATAAGCTGACTGGCAGTACCGTACGTCTCCTTCAGCCCGAAGACCAGCGTGCTAGGGATCTTCTTGTCTCTGTTTGTGGTACTGAATACGCCGAAGGACCGGCTTGTTGTACCTCGAGCCAGGTTGAAACTCTGCGAGACTCTCTCGCACAAGCGGAACCTCTCATTTCATCTTGCCCAGCTTGCCGCAACAACTTTAGGTCGTTTTTCTGCTCGTTTACTTGTTCGCCGCAACAGGGCCTATTTCTGGATGTAACCGAAACACAGGAGTCCGGCACCGGAGAGACTGCAGTCAAAACTGTCGACTTTTATGTTGGAGAACAGTTTGCTTCGGGTTTCTACGACAGCTGCAAGAGCGTACAGGTTGGAGCTACCAATGGATACGCCATGGATCTCATCGGAGGTGGTGCAGAGACATACTCAGAATTCCTCAAGTTCTTAGGGGACGAGAAGGACCTCGGCAGTCCCTTCCAAATCAATTTTCCCTCCACTTCCCCCCCACATTTTACCCATTTAGATCCAGCCCCGAGGAACTGTGCAGATAACGACCTGGCTAGTCGATGCACCTGTATCGACTGCCCAACCGTCTGCCGTACATTACCCGAGACCCCCATCCCAGGTCAAGAGTCCACTTGTCACGTCGGTCTTCTCACTTGTCTATCCTTCATGTTGATACTAGCGTATTCTCTTGCTGTGGCGTCATTCCTCTTTGGGTATGTTTTGCAAGTTACCATTCGGCGGCGGAGAGAAAAAAAATACGAACGCATGGCTTTGTCTGCAGATGCCGCATCGTCCACGCTCTCACCTAGGTTACACTCCGGTGGATTGGTAGGAGCCATGTCACTCTCCCGTGATCAAGAAGAGTCTGTTACGGCACCATCCACAGACTCCCGACCACTCGGTCGCGGTGTATCTCTCCTGGGCCCTATCGGCGCATCTCAACCACGACACTATCGCTTGAACACTATGTTGAGACGTGGCTTCTATCGCGCTGGTTTTTGGGCAGCTTCCTCGCCTTTCCTGACATTTGCGTTCGTTTTTACGGTTGTTGGACTGCTCAATCTTGGTTGGAAGAAATTCGATATAGAAACCGATCCAGTGAGGTTGTGGGTCGCCCCGGATTCCGAGAGCAAAATACAGAAGGAATTCTTCGACGAGCATTTCGGACCATTCTACCGCCCACAGCAGATCTTCGTCACGAGCACACCCTTGGAGAACGATGGCAATACGTCACTTTCCTCTGTTCAAACTGGGGTTCTTTCTTACGGCCATCTTGATTACTGGCTCAATGTGGAGAAAGACATCCGTGATTTACGGTCGCATCCCCATGGTTATCGCCTTACAGACGTATGTTTCAAGCCCGCTGGTCCGCGAGGCGCGTGTGTCGTACAGTCAATTGGAGCTTGGTTTGGCAATGATCTCAGTGATTATGACGAGTCAACCTGGGCGGACCGCGTATCGCATTGTGCACGGTCTCCGGTGGATTGTTTACCTGACTTCCAGCAACCGCTTGGTCCGCAATATGTGCTTGGCGGCATACCTGAGAACACGCATGGCATACCGTCGTATCTGGACGCCGAGGCACTTGTAGTCACGTATGTGATATCGGACTCTGTGGACACCGCCGAGCGATTGAAAGCCATGGAATGGGAAGAAACGCTCAAGCATTACTTGCTTAACTTGAGCAAAAGAATATCCGCGGAAGCTAGTATGCAGATTGCATTTTCTACAGGTGTCTCGCTCGAAGAAGAAATCAGCAAGAGCTCCAACACAGATGTGAAAATTGTTGTTCTCTCTTACCTTGCCATGTTCCTCTACGTATCCTTGTCGCTAGGAAATGGCATTGCAGGACGAGAGGAGGATGGCCTGACTGCTTCGCTGTCACAATGGGCTCAAAACTTTCCTCTGTTATTCGGACGAAGGGATGTCGTATCGTCTTCAGCATCCGTCGACTCGAGGACCATCCCACGCATTTTCCCCCGTTTGCCTCGTAACCTTCTGGTGAACTCCAAGTTTACGCTCGGTCTTTTCGGAATTGGACTAGTCATCCTCTCTGTGTCCTCCTCAGTTGGATTTTTCTCCTTGATTGGAGTGAAAACAACCTTGATCATCGCTGAAGTTATCCCGTTTCTTGTTCTAGCTGTTGGCGTCGACAATGTTTTCATCTTGGTACATGAACTTGATCGTCACAATTTACTACATGGTGCGAACGCCCCGGTTGCGTTGCAAGGCGGCAGCTTGTCGGTGCCACGATCACCTACCCAATCCCATCGTTCGCCGTTTCAATCCACTCAGGACAACTCCGTAGATGGCGGATCCCTACCCTCATTCCTATCCCCAGAAGAGCGCGTTGCACGAACACTGGCAAAGATTGGCCCATCAATTCTACTCAGCACAGTGACAGAAACTGTAGCGTTTGCATTGGGTGCTTTAGTGCCAATGCCAGCTGTACGGAATTTTGCCCTCTATGCGGCTGGTAGCGTGCTTCTGAATGCATTGCTACAAGTTACAGTGTTTGTCAGTGCACTTGCGATAGATTTGAAGCGGGTTGAAGTGAGTACCGGTTGGTTGTGGGCTTGTCCAGCTAAACTTGCTTATAGGCTAACCGCATTGATTGCTTTCCTTGTATAAGGTTGCCATCCCGCATTGCGCTTCTTGATGCTCCAGTGGGACTAGGCACAGTCGCCCGTTTCATTCGTAGGCACTATGCACCATCTCTCCTACGGCCGGTTGTGAAAGGCGCTGTTCTCCTGATGTTTTCCGGGCTATTCGTGCTATCTGTGATATCCATACAGCATATTGAGCTCGGCCTGGGTGAGCGACACTTTTATGCCCATAGTCTTCTGCTGAAATACCGCGTTAGACCAGAGACTTGCGTTGCCTGCAGATTCGTACTTGAATGCATATTTTGACCACTTGGATGTTTATCTTGACATTGGGCCACCTGTGTATTTCGTCTCGCAGCAAATCGATGTCACTCAACGAGCAGGTCAGCAAGAGCTTTGTGGTCGCTTCACTACTTGTGATGATTTCTCGATTGCCAATGTTCTGGAAGCCGAGCGCAAGAGACCCGAGGTTTCCTTCATTTCGCAGCCGACTGCTTCTTGGATCGACGACTTTCTCAAGTGGCTCGACCCTGCGATGGAATCCTGCTGCCGGGTCCGCAAAGCTGATCCGTCGAAATTCTGCAATCCAAGAGACTCGGAAATGCACTGTCAGCCGTGTTTATATGGGCGAGATCCTGCATGGAACATAACTATGGTTGGACTTCCCGAAGGAGAAGAGTTCATGCGATTCCTTGAACAATGGCTCATCTCTCCGACCGACGAAGATTGTCCCCTCGCAGGGAAAGCGTCGTTTGGAACAGCTCTTTCACTTGACCAAGCGGGAACAAGTGTAGTCGCATCACACTTTCGCACGTTCCATCCTCCGCTAAGGTCTCAAGCCGATTTCATCCATTCGTTTGAAGCTGCACACCGTATAGCAGACGGGATTTCAGACTACACTGGGCACAACGTTTTCCCGTATTCGCTCCACTACGTGTTCTTCGACCAGTATGCACATATCGTTGCCATTACACAAGAAATTTTAGGCCTTGGGCTGGCGGCGGTGTTGTTGGTCACGTCACTCTTCCTTGGTTCGTGGAGAGCTGGATCCATGGTCACTGGCGTTGTTGCGCTGACCGTCTTAAACGTGATGGGTGTGATGGCGATATGGGACATTAGTCTGAACGCCATCAGCTTGGTGAACCTTGTAATCTCACTCGGTATCGCAGTAGAATTTTGCGCACATGTTGCGAGGGCGTTCATGAGTGCGGGATCTAGCTTGCCAGTGGCGGGACAGAGAGAGAGGGATGAGCGGATGTGGACCGCATTAGTCGATGTTGGACCATCGGTGAGGAGTTTCCGAGATGAGGTTGCTGGTACACTCATGAGCAACGGATTTTTCTAGGTTCTTTCGGGGATTACCTTTACAAAGCTCATCGGAATGTCTGTGTTGGCTCTAACCCGTTCACGGCTTCTAGAGGTGAGACTTGCATTGGCGCCAATTACGTTGCTTGGCCATTGATCATCTATTAGATTTACTACTTCCGCATGTGGGTAACTCTCATCATTTCTGGAGCGTTGCATGGGTTGGTGTTGTTACCGGTGCTGTTGAGCATTGCAGGAGGCGCAGGCTATGCTCAGCAAGAGGTGGACGAGGAATGGATGTCCAACGCCATCAGAAACGATGCCGAGTATGGGTAAGCAGGCAACCTAGCTGCGTCGAGGTACTCTCACTAATGAATCATCTTGGTAGGCCCATCCTGGCCGATGATTCGTCGGTCGCAAGTAACTGAGTTTGGGAGGATTTTGTTTGCAGCACACGCGAGTAGATACAAACCACAGTATAAATTCGCATGCAACTATAGTCCATACCAAGACATTGTATAGACTATGCTGGAGACCGGGACCTACTGTCTCTAATATCTTCCCTGCTGTAACTCCTCCTCCCCCGACTAACGGACCTGGAGCGAGTCCTGCTTCGACTGTACCTCGAGTATGATGAGTACGACGGGGAACGAGAACGAGTGCGGGAGCGGGAGCGAGAAGGGGTCTGTGAGCGGGAACGACTGGACCGCACGGAATAGCTTCTGGAACGGCTGCGGCGCCCCTTCGCGTATCCTGTACCGCCGCGTTCGTAGCTTGGAGACCTGCGTCTAGGTGGAAGGCGGTCACTGCGCCTGACGGGCGAACGCGAGCGCGAACGAGAGGGACGATAAGTGTCTCGTGGGAGAGGCGCGCGGCGGCCATAGCCTCTTGCGCGGCGATACGTATCTGCATAGCGGGGGGGCTCGTATGCTCGTCTGCGCGGCGGAGGGGAACGAGAGCGCGAACGCGAGAAAGACCTGCGATCCCGCCCATTGCGCACTGGACGCGGACGAGAGCGAGAGCGGGTGCGGATGGGAACATCGGAGAGTTCCACTTTCAGAACGAGGCCGTCGAGTTGACCGCCATTCATGTGAGACACGGCCTTGTGCGCCGCCAAAGAATCTGCATATTCGAGTGCAGCCTTGCCACGATTTTGACCGGCTAAAGGCGAATACTGTGAGAGGGGTATGAACACGCATGAATGACCCTACATTTCGTGTAGAGGGGAAGATCGATTTTGACGACGTCGCCATAAAACCCGAAAATTGTCTGGAGGTGGGTGTGGGCGACGCTGCGAGAAAGACCGTTTACGACGACGATCTTCTTGTCATCGGCGTCCATGTCGACGTCTGCATCGTGGAGTGGCTTTGGCGACGACGAGCGACCTCTGTCCGACATGGCACGCACAAGAAAAAGAAAGCGTGACACAGTCACAGACTCGTTGTCACAGCTACACTACTGTAGTCGCGCCTTCTTTCTAGGCTGTCTCACTACACCCGACCGATTCTCGTCCTTGACCCCATGCGTCCGCTTTACATGCCTCTTGACAAGATCCTGTCTGACAAAACTCTGGCCGCAAATATCGCAGCTGTACGGCCTGAACCCGCTGTGACTCGCCTCGTGTCGTTTGCACTCGTTTTTGCGCAAGAACCGAAGCGGGCTGGAAACAAGGCATCAGTCGACAGACGGACGAGCAGACCGGTCAACAAACCACACGGAGCACGCAAAGGGTCTCTGGCCAATGTGAGCTCCGACATGAACGAGGATATGGTCTCTGCGTTTGTTGCGTTGATCGCACCCGATGACATAGCATCGAAAGTCGGTAAGGAGTTCCCCGCGGTCTGACAGTTTACCGGCAAAATGAGACAGCCATGCCCTATCGATGTCGCGTTCGGGGTGCCGAGTTTTGAAACGTTCCGCTCTGGATACCAGAGCGGCCAGTTCGATGCCCAGATGCGCGTTTAGAACAGGAGACGGCGTGGCGTTTGCAAACTCGAAGCCAGGCCGGGGAGCACTCACGGGAGATTCGAATTTGATGGAAACAGAGGAGGATGGCACTGCTGGAGAAAACGTCTGCGCGGATGGCAAATTTGCTGGGGGCCACGTCAGAAACGAAAAATCCGGTGCGGGCTGGACCAAGATCGACATGATGTCCTGGATGACGCGTGGGGACGGACTTGGTTCGGGCCTCGAAATCTTTGTCGAAAGGACATTGACGGGGTCGTTATTTGGAGTCAACGCAGGCGGTTCACCACGAGCAACGCCAAAATCGTCGAGAGGTGTGGTGCAAATCGTATCCAAGGGGTTGACGCCTGGACGTGGGGGGTCTCGGAGTCGAAATCGATCGTACATGTTGACATCGGGGATGAGTCCAATGATGTCGTCCGCCGGGGAGTCGTACTCGTAGTCGAGGCCATGGCGGTTGTCGGAAGGGAAAGCGCGGGCATGGTGGATGTCTGGGAGGAGATCATCGTGTAGACCGGATATGCCGAGACCGGGATTGAACCAGGCATTGGACTGAAAGTCGTCCTGGATAGAAGTGAGCGGGGAAAGGAGAGTGGGGATAGCAGTAGCATGTCGCAGCGCCAGCGCGGCGTGTGTACATGGGCTCTTCATCGTGTTGGTTTTATACCCGTCCGTATGTCCATTTATTACTTGTTTGCCCTTGTTTGTCTCTACACATATGTTGTCTGCGCGCGTGCTCGTCGTCGCCGGTCTCTCCGCCGCCGCCCTCTCCGCCTACGCCGCCCGCCGCCCGCATCCCCGCCCGCTCGGCCCCGCCCGCTTCACAGAGTCGACCCTCGTCCACGCCGTCGACGTCTCCCCCGACACAAAACTCTTGACGATCGCCCTCCCCTCACACCTCATTCCATGTGACCACCGCGTCTTTGCGCCCATATGGTCCATCTTCATCAAGGACAGCGACATCCAGGTGGAACGTCCGTACACACCCCTCGAGGGCATCGACAACAACGGACACATCAGACTCTGGGTAAAAAAGTACGAACGCGGCGAGGTTGGTCGCTGGCTGCACGCGAGACAAGTCGGCGACCCAATCGAGATCCGTGGTCCCGTCACAACATGGTCACCCCTCTGGCAGGGCGGCCAACCGGACCATGTCGTCCTGGAATGTACCATACCTCTCGTTCTTCATCCATCTAACTTTTTTTTTTTTTCAGATATCCGGTGGTACCGGAATCACGCCCTTCTACCAGCTTATACAGAGTGTCTTTCGAACCCGTGACACGTTCTTGAATACCCGCTTTACTCTTCTTCACGCGTCCAAGTCTTTGGCCGACCTTCCTCCCCCGGATATAACGCAATCTCTCACATCTTTCTCTCAGGACTACCCCGACAGGTTCAAGTTTCATCTTTTCGCCGAATCCCTTGATGGCACCTCACATTCCCATTCCCCAAACATTTATTGTGGTCGCATTGGCAAGTCTGCAATACAAGAAGCATTGCAACCGACGCACGACACACCCTGGTGGCGCAAGCTCTTTGCATCTTCCCCACCCCCGTTTTCTCCAGACAGGAGGACCCTCGTCTTGGTTTGTGGTCCAGAAGGGTAAGCAGTATCACTTTTTTTTTCTTTTCACCGCTGACATGCTCATCCAGGATGGTGAGTACCATCGCTGGTCCATATGGTCGCAACTACTCCCAGGGTCAGGTCGGGGGTATACTGGCACAGTTGGGCTTGAAATCACAACATGTCTGGAAGCTCTAATGCCACATACTACCTTAATCCGTCACTCATTAACCTCGGGACATCCAGCATCAAATAAAGTACGGAGCTACTACCATCCAGTTCACGTCCGACGTCCGATGTGCTATAGTGGCCCCCACCAAACCTTGTCATTCATAACGCTTCCGGAGAACCAAGCACGACATGGGTGCAGCACCGAGAGATGAAATGGCACCCCCAGGCGAGACGAGTGCAATCCAAAACCTCTGCAACACGATTAGTGATATGGCAACTCATATATCTTGCCTTCGGAGATCCAACAGGCCCTTCATGATGAATTGAACCTCAAGTACAGCATCGATAGCAGTGCGAACCGTGTTCACTTGCACTTGACCGGCAGCAGGAACAGCAGTGTTAACTTGAGCAGCCGTTTTGACCTCCACCTCCCACAGGGTGTCAGCATGGGCAGGAATCGGGTGTGATGTCCTCGGGTCAACCTCGAGGTGGGTGGTAAGTGATCCAGTCAACGAGTCGTATCTATGCTGGTACCTGTTCTTGCTGAAACATCTGGATAACGAGTGGTCCACGTCGGAAGGCATATCCGTGTTTGTATATCTGAGAGCGGCGGCTGGGTGTAACCCCTGTTCAGTCCAGTGTCTGGCGAACATGCGAACCAGCCATACACGTATCCAAGCGCACTTGCAAAACTTAAAGCGTCCCCAAGCACTTCGCACACCGCCCACGGACGGACGGTTGCCTCTGGATGTACACGTACAGACTCCGGTTTTAGATATGAATACAGTGTCCTGAGAGATAGTCTGAGCGACTAGGCAGTAACAGACATGCACGAAGCCCAGTGCTCACCAGTCACTCTCCTTGCCATCTCCAAGCTCCTTTCTGGCTCTCAAAAGAACGGGTTCATCTTGAGAGCCAGTTTGTACCAAACCTTGAGCACCAACTTGTTCAAACACGATCTCGCGCACATACATGGGAGCAGCGGACTCCGTGTGCAGGGTAAGTCGGTTGAGAATCGGTTTGAGATCGCGAGCAAAAAATTCGCCAAAGAGGGCCACTTCATAGTATGCATGAGCGGGAGACTGGGAGACTGCCGACATCAGCTGAACTTCAATTGTGGTGACGCGAAGCAACGAAATCTTGTAAACTCAGCTAGGCTGTCACCACAATGTCTTGCTTTTTGCCGTATGTGAGCCCCTCGAACTTGTTCAGACTCTGATATTTATCAAGTTTTTATTTTTATTTTTTCGTAGAATGACCGACGATGCTGCATCTTCGGAGTCATCTGCCCAACTCAGGCTTGAAGGTTGTGCACTGTGCACCACCCTAGCCCGGTATAAATGCCCACGTTGTGCAACGCCCACCTGTTCTCTCACCTGTTCTCGCAAACACAAACAAGACACCAGATGCAGTGGTGAGCGAGACAAGACCCAGTACGTCCCCATGAACGCGTACAGCTGGGGTGCCATGATGCGAGACTACTGCTATCTTGAAGACATTGGAAGAAAAGTGAGCGAGTGGGGAGACGAAATAGTTCGTGGTGGGTATACAACGAAACCCAATGCTGGCAAAGCTGCCAGTACGCAGAAGCCTTCCAGCGGGAGGAAGTCAACCGCTGGGAAATCAAAGAGAGACATCCTTCGGGCTCATCTCGAGGCGCTGGGCATCGACGTTGAGCTATTGCCGGCTGGTATGGAACGCAGAAATCTGAACCAGTCAACTTTCGATCAAAAGTAATCATCCTTGTTCTTTGGCTGCTCGGGCTAACATTTCTCGAGGTCACAATATTGTCTGCTGACAATCGAGTTCGTGTTTCACCTTCCGACGACCACCGCGTCCATTTCGTCCACGTTACCGCCATCTTACAAGATTCTCTCGCACCGGAATAATTTGGAAACGACCCTTCTTTTTGCACTTCAGCGCCAGGTGTCGTCGACGCTCTCCAAGTCTCAAAAACACAAGGAAGTTATTCCAGATTGGCTACCGCCCATAGTCAACCCCCACCCAGAAGCACCCGAATGCTTCGCTCCTCCGCACTGCTACATATCTGCGAATACAGAATTCCCCCACGCTCCCAATGTTGTATATTACCACAAGCTAGAGCCGACCCTAAGCCTCAGCGAACTACTTCAAAAAACATGTTTCATAGAATTCCCAACTATCCATGTTTTCGATCCGGACGCGTCCTCATTCAACGGCACTATCATTGACAAATCTGGCTTGGTGGTTTTGGGAGACGATCAGCCTAACGATTCCAGGGGACTAAAACGGAGAAAGCTAAATAAGACGGTGGGTTTAAAAGCGGTTTACAGCCTGGTTGGTGAGTATGGAAGCGAGGCTAGCTCTCATTCAGAGGAGGAAATATCAAACAAGCAACAGGACGGGTTAGCCACGCTGGAAGTGTATTCGGGCAGTGAGGATGAAGGGATCCCTGGTGACACTGAAGGGGAAGATCACTCTAATTCCGATGAGGATGTACCTGCTGAAGACCGCCAACTCGATCCAGCAAGACTGCTAGAGATTGTCAGGCAAGCGCAAAATGCAGCAGATGATGATATATTAGACTGGGGGGATGAATGGGATATCGACCAAGAACAGTAGGAGTTGAATCTTGAACTCCATTAATAGCGACACGCAGGTCTAAGGTTGGTGTCACTCATTCGCAGATTACACGGAGATGTTGAAAGTGTTGCTCCTAGATTACTGAAGCGCTGATCTATTGGTCGTGCAAGCGATTCGATACGACAAAGGCACGTTGCATGTTATGTAGATATCATCTAGTCTCCCCGACCAGAGACGAGACAATGCTCTCTCTTAGATATCATCCATACCCAAGTCAATCTCAACCTTCTCGCCAGGATTAAAAGCAGGGAGACCTAGGAGGATTCACATAAACACGGCCAACATTCTGAACGTGGGTGAGACACACCTAAGTAAGGGCAACTCGCACATCTAAAGGCGTCTCCTAGGAAACAGCTGCCACAGCTGCTCGTTGCCTTTGGAGCAGCCCTGGCTGCAGCGATCAGCCGCTCTTTCTCCGGGTCACGGGCCCCGACTTCTACCACACCGTCCGCATCAAGAAGAACGACTTTTCCTGACTTGGCCTCTTCGGCTTCCCTCTCAGCGAGCCCGCACGTGCAACCCTTGCACGCTTTCTTGCGCCGAGGCGCTCCTGAGCTCATGGGCTCGCACGTTGGTATAGGACGTGTGCGGTCGGCAGTGG
Organism: Pulveroboletus aff. annulatus; assembly: GCA_038094595.1. Taxonomy (NCBI): domain Eukaryota; kingdom Fungi; phylum Basidiomycota; class Agaricomycetes; order Boletales; family Boletaceae; genus Pulveroboletus; species Pulveroboletus aff. annulatus. The sequence continues at coordinate 293,450 of JBBPTX010000002.1, read as the reverse complement.
TCAAAAGAGCTTCCGCATCGATGGAAGGCGCAGAAGAAGATGATAGTGTCCAGAGAGCCTTTTTCGATGACTGCCGAGTTGGGTCACCCTTTCGCCTGAGAGGAACAGCCCCGTTGGTGCTCAGGGACGGGGGGTCAGATTTCTGAGCAATTATTCGCACGTCTTCGCCTTGTGGGACAATCTCTGGGACGGTAAACCCGGCAAGAGCGAGTTCTTGTGGAAAGTCGCAAAGAACCGCGGGAAGGTTGAGTAGGTGAAGCTTCCCCAAGGGCTTGAGTCCCCCTAGAAGTTGGCTAAGGAATGGCTGTATATTAGACAGAAGGGAGGAGTAATCAGTCGGGGTGAGCACGACGTGTATTGATGAATAAGAGGAGGCAGCCAAGGTCGTAGCTAGGCGATGGATCAGAATGTGAGCGGTGTGGTAGGAGAGGACAAGATAATACCACCCCCGATCAGCCTATCGAGCATCTGCCTCTCTACGACGTCCCCGTTTGCATCCAAGTTTGACACAAGGGCCTGATATTTTCCATTCTGCGCGGTACCCAGGGATCCAATGATGAGGGCTGACCCGCCACCGTGTGGTCTGGATGTTGCAGAGTACGACACTGCGGCAGATACTGCAGTGGGTGTCATTGCAGAGGAGAATATTGGTAGGGTCAATCCGATAGTAGGCCTATCGGGCGCTCGCTCTTAGGTAAGCCCGAAAAAACCGACCCATGTAATATTGTACAGCCAGACACGAACAAACAAAACGGAAAATATCTGTAATCGTTACTTGGGGGAAAGACAACATTAGACAGAACCACAGCCACTCGTTTCTCCCATTCACTGCTGCAACTCCGGATTCGGTGGTGGGTGTGGAGGCATCCCAGGCGGAGGGTGCATTCCGTCATGGTAAGCAGGTGCCATGAGTGCACCGCGGATGCGCAGGAGCATCATGCGGAACCATTCCTCGTCAGCACCGGCCTTTTCCTGCTCTACAGCCAGTTGCTGCAGATTACTCAGCTCTTTCATCAGCGTCAGGCGCCAAGAAAGGTTGCCGTTTTCGTCCGCCTCCAAGTTATCTATTGGCATAGCAGGGTGCGGAGGGAAACGCAACCCAGGGGGTGGAGGTGGAAGCATCGCAAAGTTGGGGTCAAAGCTACCCAAGACGTACATCAGTCAATGAATCACATGAAGTCAGGAAGCATACGCAGGAGGGTAGGGAGGCGGATACGGGGCCTGTCTACTTGGGCCAGCCTCATCAGGGTGCATTTGAGGGGGGGCCTGGACAAATTGCGTATGGGGGTCGGGAAACTGTTCATTCGGGTGGTAATCAACATCTTGCTCTTCTGATTGACGTCCTTTGGAACCCTTGGGCTTCTTCTTTCTTACACGGTGAACTCCTGTCCTTGGATCGACATTGTCATTGACGGTCCAATATGACCCCTTTCCCCGGTCGGTGAGTGGGCGGGGAACCTTCTCGAAGCAAGGATTGAGAGACAAGTTATGGCGGACAGAATTCTAAAGTATTCCAGGGTTAGTACGGCTTTGTTTTGGGCAGAATTAAACAAAAACACAATCAAACATCAACATCGCGGTCGCGTCTTGGCGACGCGGTGCAGCACGCAAATTATTGTGTTTCATTCAACGTTCACACTCACTTTCCATCCTGACGGTGCAGTTCTAAAATATGGGAACTAGACGACATGACGGTCAGGGTAAACGGACACTCAGGAAAGTGCCACAAAAATACATACACGCGATTCGATGGCATAGTAAATATCTTCCAAAAGTAACTTTTGGTTGGGTGAACCTTTGATTGCGTATCTAAAGGAGTTGAATTCGAAAAATCAGACGGGTGGGAAGCAGGCGAGTGGCCACGTACCGGATAAGAGTTGAATAAGGATAGAATGGCTTACTTCCTGGAGGACCGTCCCGCAGAGAATCAAGGTTGATTGGTAATCCCCCCGTGAGGTCGGCTGGTTCTTGAGGGTAATATGAATTTGCCTGAGCGAGTTCTGCCTCACCCGGCGATAGCATGTTGGAGGGAATGACGGTCTGCTGTGCCTGCTGCGACATGGTCAAACTTGAAGCTATTGTCCAGATGATCAGAATGGGAAGTTCGCCGATGCGGCGGCGTGCTTGTTGACTGGGGAGTTGAAAGGTGAGGAAACGAACGTTGGGAGAGCTGTGGCTTATGTCATGCGTGAGAAAGCAAGCTGCGCACGGGCCAGATTCTCCCCATCACGCAGGTCCACGACGTTGATGCAATGAAAACCATCGAGAAGAACGACGGCGACGACGACGACGACGAACGAGAGCGGTATGGAAAAGAGTTGTTTGTTTGATTTGCTAACGCACACAGCGCGACGCTTGGTCCAAATTGTGGATGACATTGTAAAACAAAATCCAAACCGACCACGCTCTCCAATACACGAACAAAGCAAGTCCCCCACTCTCCCCCTTTGCATCCGTTTCTGTAGCGAGGGCTTCCTCTGACCTTTTCCGCTCCCAGTGCTGCGAAACGGACGACACCGGGTCCTACACTGCGCGTATTCGTCGTCTAGGCCAATTTCGCTTCCTGGTCATTCCCAGCGCACGTTTGTGGAAAGTGCACCCCTGTTAACGCAGTAGTGTCCAACCTTGCGGTCAGTTCTGTCTGTGAGATTCGACAATTGTCCTGCCAATGTATGCATGGGTTTATAAAACCGACTTTGCGTTGTCTCTTCTTTGGTGGAATGCCTTGCAAGATCAACTAGTTCAACGTGGCATGTACTCACCGGCACCTTAATATTGTTGCGATCTAGTACGAAGCTCGGTCGTTGGGAAGACTCCACAGCTTATGTAATCCCATTGACTGCTTAATTAGACTAGACACAGACAACGTTGTAGCGTACTACCATGTTGCCAGCACTCACCAAACCTCCGTCGCGTTCCTTGCTGGCACTCGTATGCAGACGCGGCGTTTCATCCAAGGCGAAACTTCAGACCGCTCATGACCAAAAACTGGAGGCGCTCGTCTCGCTTTACCACCAGTCTAATACCTTTATCGCGCCCGAAAATCTTTCCGCCGCCATTGACCAGGCGTTTACCCAACCCTTGAGCATTGCAGAAGACCAAAAGATGCACTCTTTGGCTGAACTTTTCCAGCTGAAAAAGCGTCGAAAGAAAATTCCCAAATTTTTCCTTGGGAGGGACGGCAACTCCTCGTTCACTCATAGCTCGGAAAGCATGGGCCCAGGCTGGACAGAGAGCAGATTGAGGAGAGTAGACCGGGTTTACAGAGCTTTGATGGGTACACAAGCGGATGGACGCCCATCTTGGCTTGCCCTGAAGGAGAACGCCGAGAGAATAAAACCTTGAGTACAAGGAGGTAGCCAGGTCGAGGCAAGTTTCGTTGCTCTCTCTGTCGCTACTGGCTGAGCCAAACCCATTATCTAGTCCTGTAATTCGTGATTACGTCATTCCCTCTTATCAGATAAAGATGTCCGCAGTATCACACTAACTCACTCCTTCTACCATCACTTTCATGGCCACACTTGCAAAATTAAAATCATTTTTCAAAGGCTCTCTTCCACCAGATGCCCAGAAAGTCTACGATGATCTCCGTGCAGCTAATATACCCGTCTCTGATGCAGTTTGTCGATCTTGTCCCGATCCTTGTGATCAAGGTGAGTTCCCTTGGTTCTAGTTTCTTGTCCGGAAACTGAGTTACAGATCACGACGATTACTCTAGCAGGATGTCTATTGACATGGACTCGGACATGTTAGGCTCAGTGAAACCTTATAGACGTCAGGCAAGCACACTTCTCATCCGAGACACCGCCCCCACGAGACACAACCTACGATAGGTCGTAATTTCTACCGGGAAATCAGACTGGCCCAAGGAGGTTACAGAGGCTGACAACACTCTCGCTGCCTTTCTGAACAGCGCGAACGAGAAATTCCAACGTGGCAGTGCACAGAATAAACATAAGGATGCCGAAAACAGCCGCGGCTCCTTTACACAAAATGCGACTCACAGGTTATCGATCCTAAATGGCAGTCATAAGTCGTTCGCAGAAGATCGGTCTCAAGAAACAGTTATCGTGCTCCCTGACTTCAAGGTGATCACTGACGTCCCGCGGTCATCCGAGGGCGCAGAGACGTTGTGGTCAATCGCTCTTGACCCTTCATTTGGGAGGCTCGGCACCGAATCTCGCACTGACTCGCTCAGGTCTTGGCTGCTGCCGTATTCATGTGTCATCCTACTTTGTAAAGGTTTTGGCTTTATGCACCAAACCTATGCTAAATTTCCTGAACTCTCTCCTATGTTTAGGTTCACATAAGAGGCGTGACAAACGCTGTGCAATAGCCGCCCCCATTCTTGAAAAGAGTGAGGTCTCGAGGCAATCCGTGGGCTGGCTTACCAACTTGGCATTTTAAGCGTTCATTCATTACCTGGAGTGTGGGGGCTGGGCAGCCCATACAGAGCTAGAAGACCTTTGCGGAAGCCCCACTCTGGAGTCTTCGGTGATTAAAGGTCCAGAACCGGAAATCGCAGTCGAGACACAGCTGAAGATACTCAGGGAGGAGCATAAGGCTCTCATCCTGCGTACTTCTCACATTGGCGGTCACAAATTTGCAGGAAATGTCATCGTATGTCCCTTACTATTGTATGCACTCTTGGATTAATATTTCTTCGGGATAAATTTAGATATACAATCCACAAGGAACGTGCGTCTGGTACGGTCGAGTAACCCCCCACGATGTCGAATCTATCGTGAAGAATACGATTATCAATGGCCAGGTGCTTCCCGCCATTCTTCGTGGTGGCATGAACATCGCAAGACCAGGCTGCAAGACACTTTTTGACTGGTAACCCCACCAATCCAAGTCGGGATTTAAGCTTTGTCGGTGGAGAAAGTAATAGTTGGTGATTACATTGTCGATATATGTGGTAGCGGATAAATATATTAAGCGGCAATGCACAGAATGATAAAACATGGCCGGCCCCATAATACGCGGCGGCGACAAAGAAAAGAGACGGGCATATTTGGTGAATTGCAAGGGATCAAATACCTGAATCTCCGATGTTGGTCCAAGCGCCAGCTATCTGAAAAAGAAAAGAGACACTGACAAGTCCACACTTCTACAACGCTGCCATCTCGTCATCTACCCCCTTTCTACCTTTCGAGTAACGACCGGCAAAGCTTTCTTCTTCGAACTCATCCTCTGTTGTGACCTCGGGAACTTCGTCGTCGTCAACAGCTTCGTCATCTGACTCTGCTCCCTTGCCAAGGACTCCCATGGGAGTTATCACACTTTCACCGCCAGAGTACGTGAACCCACGGAAGTTCTCCTGTACGCTGCTGGTGAGGGGGGATCCGGCAAAGTCGCCTTTTTTGCGTCTGCTGATCTGAATGCCCTGAGATCGACCATTCGACCCATTCTGCAAGTGGCTGGCACCAATAGTTATGCGATCGCTACCCAGCGGACCGTTTGGCGTATGCGAGAGGCCCTGCGCACCAGTCTGAATCCAATCTTCGCTAGGATCCTCTTCATCTGGACTACCTGTCCCATCCAGTCCGTTACCTACTTCCCGTATATCGGCAGTTGTAAACTCTGGGTCGAAGTTTGCTGTTGATTCGTCCGACTCGACAACAGGCTTAAAGGGTGGCGTAACTTGCTTCATACATAGCGCCTTCCAATCTATAGTCGAGAAAAATGAATGTTCCTTGAGTTCCTCTGTGTCTCGCTGTGCGCCAAGACGATGCTTTGGATTTCGGTTGAGAAGCTAAATTACACATTCAACACATTCTGAACACAGGTGGAGCAAGACGTGTACACACCCCTTTGACAAACATCTTTCCCTCTTCACTGATTACATTGCGAGGAAATCGTATCTTTCCGAAACAGATGTTTTTATACATCTGTTGCGTATCCTCTGCGTAGAAAGGGCTCCATCCACAACACATTTCAAATAAAAGTACGCCAAGAGACCAGAAGTCGACCAACTTGCTGTAACCATGCTCGTCCAACAGTACTTCAGGAGCAAGATACTCCGTCGTACCGCAGAACGTCGTCGTGAGCTCATCAGGCCGGAGATCTGCCTTGGATAACCCAAAATCGCACAGTGCGACATGGCCGGTAGCATCTAGAAGGATATTCTCCGGTTTGAGATCACGGTAGACGATGTTATACTTGTGTAGGTGCTCTAGAGCGAGAACAAGTTCCGCGATGTAAAATCGAGCCCGTTCTTCTGTAAAACGAGTCTCCTTCTGCAGGTGCCAAAACAGCTCGCCGCCGCTCTTGAAGTCGGTCACAAGGTAGAGATCTGTGTCTGTCTGGAAGCTAAACTTCAGACCAACGAGGAATGGAGATTCTAGAGAACGTTGAAGTATCTTGCGTTCTCCGATTGTGTGTGCGACCTCTTTCTTGGCAATGATTTCCTTCTTTGAAAGTATTTTCATTGCATATATGCGTTTCGTGTCCTTCTTTCGGACCTGAAAGACCTTGCCAAAGGTACCGCGTCCTATGAGTTTAAGGAATTCGAAATCGCGTGGCGTGAGTGCACGTTTGGTCTGTCATACGGAAACAATAAATCAGCACCGTTGTCAAGAACCACGATTGTGGAAAGTAGAGGCCGAGATCATGACAAGCGGTGGGAAACAACGCGCCACGTTGATACGTACCTTGAATTGCTCGAATGTGATTTGTACACGCATTTCCCCGCTAACGGCTTCGTTCTCGAACGGCCGGAGCCTGTGTTAGCAACATGAGTAAGGTAGCAACATGAGGCGGAAAACAAGAATAGACAGCCAACAGGAAATAGAATACGCACTTGAACCACTGATCAACGGTGTGGTCGTGGATTAGCACAGGTTTGATTTGGAAGGTCCCAAGGAAGAGATGATCGGAGACGCGATCATAGACGTTGAAGGTGATAAGGGACTCTTCGGAAGTGACATCGCTGTAGATGAGTGAGAGATCAAAGATAATCGATCGGCCAAGAGGACCCACAAGGACACCTCGTGTTTCCATACAGGATTGTGAGCTGACATGCGCCCAAAGAGTCCGTGAGGGAGGGGATGTATGGGGGGTGGAACTTTGCTAGAAGATGGAAGGGAGGATGAGGGTGATGTGTTCGTGCTCGATTTCCCTGGTGGTCGGGACAGACCGATGGCATTAAAAGCGGTGAGGGCGTTTGATGAAGACGTTCTCGACAACGCTGTAGCAGTCCCCTTGACTTCCTTGTCTGTTTCCTCGGTAGGATCGCGGCTGACGAATTCGTTCTGCTCGAATTGGACTACCACATAAGGACGTGCATGTATAGAGAGTACGTTGAGGCCACGTGCAGATATGAGCTTGACATGGATTTGGCCTTTTGATGTCGCCGAGGGAGCGGATGGTTGAGCGGGATGTGCAGCATTGACAGATGTGCTTGAGGACGGCTTGCGCGAGGCGGGTGATGACGATGGCGCACTGGACTTGCTTTCCATGAAGTCAACAGACCGTGGTGATTTTTTGACGCTGCGCATGGAAAAGTCTGGGGCATGTAGGGATATTTGTGTGGTAGGAATGCGAGCGACAAAAGATCCGGATTGAGGCGTTAGGGGGCCCGGCGGCGTAACATCGGCTTGTACCGGGGATGCTGAGGGAGACGTTGCAAGTAGGTGGTGGTGGTGGACGGATGGAGAGGTGATGGACTGTGTCTGTGAGTGTGGATCGCTGGGATGTGGGGGGGATGATGCAGACGTCAATGTGGCGTTTGTGGACACGGCATCAAAGGGATTTGGGCGCTCGCGGCCATCGGCGTTGACGCGGGGTGTGAGCTGTTCAAGCACGGACGGCCACAGCTTGATCATCGCGACAGAACGGGGAAGGAGGGGGAGGAGGAGGAGGAAGAAAAGGTGGTGCAGGAATGACCCTCGTTTTTAGTGACATGTCAACTACGCCGGACAACTTCCAAGTATGACCTCGTCCATCGGAGCAGCCCCACTCCACCACCAACAACGCCGCCAAGACATACCGCCTGTCGTCCCGTTCGCCACGGAAGCCGGTCTTGTCCCCGTCAGCATCCTCTAGCGACACTTCGTCCAGGCGACTTACACACCGCTGCAAAAACGCTCCCCGTGCCCACCCCAGCGCCCACTTCCCTCGCCTCAGCCCACGGCTGTCCACACCGCTCCAGCCCATCCTCGATCCCAACCCAAACCAGTGCAGCCAGACCCAACTTGACCGCGTTCATACCGCCCTCTTGCAGTCCTGCAGCCATCCGCCGGTAATTCTTCGTTTTGTTGTAGAAATACCATCCCTGCACCGTCGTGGGTGGCCGGTGCGCGTTCTCGGCCAGAAACCGCAGCGATGCTCGACGGGAGCCCCGGACTGCGCCAATCAACGTACCCATAATGGCAGCCGAGGCTGGGAGGACGAAATAACGCGAGTGTAGAATCGGCGTCACGTCGTAAGGTCCCTCTGAGGACACCTTTTCAGTGGTCATGTTGAACCAAAGTAGTAATGTTGCGGAGTTTCAGTACTGCACGTTGGAACTACCATTTGCTCTACATACAGGACCGCGCTAAAGATGAGCCTTGACACCCGCTCTCTGCATGATGGCCGCCTCTTTCTTGCTAAACCTTGCCGCGCGCGTGTGCAACTCTGGTGCGCGCTTCAGTTCTCTGATACCAACTTGTTGAATATGGACCTAGGAGTGTACGGTACATCAGTCTTGTAGGGGTTCACCACGTCCTGTACTTACTGCATCCGGTCCCTACCGAAAGAATGTCATCACCACGGATAACAAAAGAGCCAATCAACACGTACATCAGCCAACCGCAGCGTTCGCAGCTGTGCATACATGCCCGCCAGTTCCTGGTCTTGACTCACCCCCTCCGCCCCAAATGCTTGAATCGCACGATCTACGATCTTGCATGCCATGGTGGGCACCACAAACTGTTTCAGAAACAACCCATTAGCATCACAGACCGTTCGTATCTGAACGCTCACACCTTGGCGATACCAATTTCCTTCAGTGCACCTTTGGCTCGGTGTTTGTCAATCTGGCACTTATTAGCACGGTACCACCGCATTGCCTGCCAAAAACATGCCTGAAGTGCGGCGCTGAGAACGAGCATCCGCGCTGCTTCAATCTCTGCTCTGGATTGGGCAATTTCAGCTATAACAGTGCCTAAAAGACTACCTTGATCCAACAATTTCCGCTGCATATCGAACCTACTCACCATGCTGGTAGAGAAATTTCCCAAACGTCTTGCGTGTGGGATCTGTTACTCGTTGGATCATCAAGTCAAGTGCTCTCGAGGCCACACCAATAGAGCGCATGCAATGATGGATACGTCCAGGTCTGCCCGGGCCAAGACAGATCAGCAGTCCATGTAAAACGTCCAAAGAAAACACAAACCCGAGCCGTCCTTGAATGATCTATGAAATATATATCTCATTGGCACTCAACAGCACGGGAAGAAGAGACAGCCTACCTCGAACCCCCTACCCCAACCAAGTACCAGATTACTCAAGGGAACTCTCACATTGTCATAAATCACTTCACAGTGGCCCTCCGGAGCGTCGTCATACCCGAAAACCTCCATCGGACGTACGACCCGAACACCAGGTGCATCCGCGGGAACGATGACGACACTCTGCTGCCTGTATCCATCCGAATTTTCCGGGTCGCTCTTTCCCATTACAAGGTGAAGTTTCGTGCGGGGATCACCAGCACCTGATATCCACCTACGGAACAAACCGGTTCGGTATCATGAGAGACCGGCTGCAACGAAATGAAAGGATTTGTAAACCATTTGTGTCCATTAATTACAATCTCGTTGCCTTCTCGTCTGATGGACGTCTGAATGTTACGTGCGTCCGATGATGCCACTATGTGCTGCGTGTCAGCACCACACATGCTACACGGATGATGGTAAATATACATGCCGAAACGTTCCGTCATCGCGAAAGCGGAGCGGATTTCTCCGTTGAGTAACGGTGTGAGCCATGTCTTTTGTTGTTCGGGGGACCCATACCGAGCGAGGACCTCTGAATGGTTTCAGCATGCGTTCTAACGGGGGATGAAATAATGTACCCATGTTACCCGTGTCCGGAGCAGCACAGTTCACTGCCTCAGACGCCAGATGTCCGCCTCGTCCGAGTACTTCTGCCATGACAGCGTACTGTAACCTGCATCAATGGCTGGTCGGTATACCAACAGTTTGGAATCACACCTCGAGATTTGAAAGCGGAACACCATGTTGGGGATAATGTGTCTTGCTAAGGAAAAGGTTCCAGAGCCCAAGTTTGCGCGCTTTTACCTTCAGTTCCTCGACGATCGGCACGACAGTCTTCCACCGTTTGACCGGATCTTTTGGTATCTGTGCATGGTAAAGCTTGGAAGAAGGATAGACCTCATCCTACCAGACAAATTTAAGAGCCACCAATATCAATATGGGAGGTATCCACCATACCTGGAGAAAGGCGACGAGTTTAGCTAGAGTCTCTCTGCCGTACGGTGTAAACTTGTCTTCGATCTTTAAGTTCAGGTCGTTAGAAAAATGCTGAGCACAGCTGGACGTGACACGAACGAGGTTCCAGGACGCTTCAGACGTGAGCTCGACTACGGGATGGTTGGCCATGATAAGCCGACCAGAAGCTGAGGAGAGCTTACTATACGCAAGTCATGGCCTTACGCAAACCGGTTACTATTATTTCCCTGAGCCGGAACCTAGTATTGACCCACAAACTAAGTAAATCCAATTCGACATTAATGTTGTAGGACGGTGCTTTCAAGCACTAAGGTATCTGCTGGGAAGGGCCATAAGAGCCCCGAGTATTGCTAAAGTTCATTACTTCGGTTCGTGAGGAGAACGTTGAAAACGAGGGGGAAAACGTCAACACGAGAAGGAAAAAAAAAGCAGCATCACTTGGCATAACGAAGAAGCTAGTGCTGAAATTAGTGTGTTAGGTATGCTGCCTAGCAAGTAAAGCAACTATACAGTATCGTGGATGGGAATGGTCGTCAGCGATGGATATGGATACAATGGTCACGAATCAAGGAGAGCAAAAAAAGAGCTTAGAAGGAGGAACGCATACAGGGTTCAAACAATACAACGCAGAAAAGCGTCCAAGTCTAGCCGCGGGGCAATGTGTTCACGGGTGACGCGAAGGAGACTGTTGCCCGTCATGAAAATCTGAGGGTGATTCACCAAAGGTAAATGGTAGTTCTGGGTCAATTCCAAATGCGCCAGCATCAAATGTTTGCCAAAGGGAATCTTGGTCGCTAGTCGAGTATCCGTTCGTATTATAGTTTCGAATGTAATCAAGGCCCCAGAACGGCAGTCCTGGGGCGGGGAAAGAGGAGGTTGGCGGTGTAGTTGAGAGATGATTATACCCAGGGTCCGAGGAGCTGCTATACCAAGTAGGATCTATACCAGATGACGAGTGCTCGTACGTCGCGTAAGGTAGCGAACTGGGCTGGGACCCGGCGTACGTGTCAACTGCACGATGATCGGTTGGACCATCCCATTGATGACTACCGCTAGCTGCAAGCGGGCTATGATGCATCCCATAGTCGTGAGGTGAAGAGACGTGTAGTGGTGAGAGGGGTGCGCCAGTATAATTGTACGGAACTGCGCCCGCAAGATGAGGACTTGCGTCTCCCTGCTGCGTCGCTTCCATAGTCGACATGGACGGTGATGGCAAATTAACGGATGCCGGGGAACTGTGGGGGCTAGATTTTCCACCCACAGATTGTGGACTAGAAAACACCCCAGAATAGGCAGACAGGCTCGGACCACCGATGCCCTCACTCTCGTCGTGTCCCCTCTTGCGAGACGTCGACCGATTGCGTTGGGCTAGTAGCAATCCCACAGTGAGTCAGAGCATCATTGTAAATCTGACATGTCACTCACACTCTACGCGGTACGGTGACGCAATATGGGGGCGTCGGGTGGAATTCGGGTCTCGTGAGCGGCTAATTTTCCTTGGTTTCATCTTTATCGGACGGTTCATGGTTGGTACTGAAGAGATTAGGGACCTCCTAGATTCCAATGCTGTCGGGGCAATGTTTTGAGGTATGGGAATTCCAGAACTATCGTTGGCACTTCTCCTTATCGCATCGTCCGCTGTACTTGTCAACTCGGCGAGCAGCTCCTTGCATTTACGAGCACCTGGCCAGTGACCTTCCCATGACTCTATGATTGGGAGACAGCTTCTAGCTTCATCCATTGCAGCATTTACAGCGTTGGTGTCTGGAGAATGCATGGCGTATAGAAGGATAACGACAGCGGAGCTGAAGAGGTGCTGGATGAAAAAGGCGAGATGGTGCGAGGCTGGGACAACATTATTGATGGAAGGCGCAAGGCGGATGCACGAGCGCGCGGAGGAAACTGCCCTTGCAGTCGAATTGGGTACGATGGATTGGTCGCGCTTGACTGGAAGAAAATTGCGATGGAGGGTCGTAAGCACTGAATAGTAGTGGCTGCATAAAACGACTGTCATTGACATATGCTTGTCGCTGGAGCTCGGATTCCTGAAAGAGGAGGGAAGGTCCTCAAACCACCTAGTAAGCTCCAGGTCGAGACTTTCAACGGCGCCTTGTAATTCTACCCTCTTCTCGGGTTCGAGTGTTTCTTTGCAGTAATCGATAGCATACACTTGCCGTAAGACTCTGCCAGCGATTTGATACAGAGTCAATAGGGCGATGGTACCTGACATAAGTGACGGGGCCTTTTGCGAGAGTTGGACACCAGTGAAGTATTCGGGCAGCCGTTCGTCGTCGACGTCCACTGGTAGCTCAACATCGCAATCAGAGTCCTCTATGCCAAGCGGGCGACCAAGCGCAAGTGCCAGCATGCGATCTAAGCAGTACACGCTCCACCAGATTTTTCGCCTGGTCTCTTTCTCGACGGAAGATATACTCAATCGGCGCGGGGAACGCTGCAACTTGTTAGTGCTCATCATGGATTAAATGGGCGATGCTTACATGCAGTCCCAGGTCTTGCGCACTGCGTACCGCTTGTCCCACGAGGAGCCAAGCTTGAGGTAGACAGTTGATAGAACACAAGAAGGAAGACATGAGAATGAAGCTTTGGACGTGAGACACTTGAATGGATGCGTAACTGATGTAGTGCAATATCAAGGCCCTGAGAAAGGTGAAACCGTCAATGACGGGAAGTGGGTGACCACAGGCTATGCAAGCTTACCTTTCGTAGTAAGTCATGCCTATCCCACCATCGTCTAGACGATCGCTTGTTAAACGCGGGTCATTGACCAGTCGAGCGGAACAAGCAAAGATGGCGAAGACGATGGAGATGAATGGGGCCTCGGCCTGGATGAATGCCGCGTCGCTCCTCCTTGCCATGAGACGCTTGTACCTGGTCATGAAGGACGGCTTATCGAGAACAGGCATGAGGAAGTGCAGGCGTTCAAAATAGGCATCGATCTGGTACAAGATCATAATCAGCAATTGTTGGTCCTGAATAACGTATCGAGTGCTTACCAACTTGTCGCACAAGTCCTCGTCTGGGTATTCGACTTCGTCTGCACGGGGAAGAGCTCGTAATCTACCAAAAAAGACGGATGCTGGGAAATAAAGTTTATTTGCGCTGGGGCCTGGCGCCCTTGGGTCTTCTTCCATCGGGGAGACACGGTGGAGGGGGTTGGTTGTCAAGGCCCGGAACGATTGGATCAACGACATTGTGGAAGAGCCACCGATCCAGCGAAGATGACCGTGTTCGTCCAAGGCAAGCTGACCAAACGATTCGGAGACATCGTCTTCCATCTTGATGGAAGCAGATTCGGGAGAAGAGCTGTCTTCTGTGTGGGTATCAGCGACGGCCTTTGAGGACATGGCCTGGAGAACAGCCGATGCCGGGGGGAGGGCTCCCCTTTCGCCGGTGTTGCCGGTGGCAGCGGAACCGGGTGTGGAGGAAGGAATGCCCAAGGAAGGTCCAAGCTGCTCAAGGACGGGTGTTATTTGAGAAAAGAGGGATTCCATGTGGAGGAGGCGGGCTTCGAGTTCTTGGACATAGCTGGGGAAAAATGAGGGCGATGGACGGGGCGATGGGGACGATGACCTACTGCCTGCTCAAGGCGGCTCTGTCTTTTGTCTGGAGCCACGTGCACTGGGAGCCGGATGACTGACACTGTGCACAGGTTGGTTCGCAGCCATCGCACTTGATTTTCTTGCGCCTGTGGAGGGGGATGGTCAGGGAAGGGCGGCAGAAAGAAGGCGAGAGGGTACTTGCCTGCAGCTTTCGCAGGCACGCCAGACCCTCCTGCGCTGTAGCTGGACTGGTTTTGTGCCTTCGACGGGGATGTTGTCGTCCTCGATGCGCTTTTTCTTGGACTGGTGTGTCATGGGATAAAAGTCGAGCGGGTACAAGGGACGAGGAGGATAATGGGGAAGATATCGTCGGACGACTGTCGGGTCGGGCCGATTGAGGGGCCACGGAGGATGACTAATCCAGTCCATCGCGCAGTCCATCGTGTGCGGCGACGACGACGAGACGAGGACGGACACGGACCGTCTTTTATAACAGCAAGCTCGGAAATGAATCTCATCCACGCAAATGTCTTCCGGACACACCTTCACCCGACAGTGCCCGGTATGCGACGTCATAGCCACCCATGAATGCCTAACCCCCCACTTTCCAACCGAGCGAGCAGCGCCATTGACTAATGCCTCGCCAAGCGGCGGTGCGTCAGCCATTCCCATTCCTGTAGCCGCAGCGCCTCATCTCTTCTTCCGCGATGGAATCCCGCAAACATCCCTCGAGTGTCGTCACACCACTCCTCCATCATTAAGGAACACCCTGTGCTATTCAATTCCGTGCTCATGCGGTAGCATTCGTTCCTTGGAAACTTTTTTTTTTTTTTTCATATAGATTCCGGAGGACAATCCTCACCGAACGCAGGTCATCTTTTTTGACACATGTGCCCTCTTGACTCAGTCCTTGGGCCATCACCTGATCCACCACACGTGTAGCGCAATGGAAGTCGAGCTTACGATGTGGAAAAACGGCAGAAATGACTTGACCGTCACCTCTCGTCTCCAAAATGGGCATATTCTCAAGCTCCACAGGGAAATAAAACTCAACTCTTATCACGCTAACCGCTCCTGATTGCCAGTGTCTTCCATTTAGTGACCTAACGCTGTCGTGTTCGAGAGCTCGTGGTCTAGTTCACAATTTCGAGACCACTCGACTTACATCAACGAACCCGTGCATCGACCCTCGAAAACAGGGGACTAGGAGGCTTGTGCCAACCGTCTCGGAATCTATACGACACCGGAATGGGTTTGCGCAGACATCGTATCAGAAGCGTCACTCTGCGTAATTGGGAAAGCATCCATTCTCCTGGCTCTTCTCTGCGCCCTCCACCATGCGAGTCACACAGCGTTCATGCCACCCTCGTTCCATATCCTTTTGAACAAATCCTGAATCGATTTGTTTGCGAGCTCGAGTCGCTCTCTATCCAATACCACCGCAGAACGCCATGCCCCCACTGTTGCCTACAACCATCCGTTCGTGGACATAATCTGGTAATCATAGATATGGTCCAGTGGTAATGACGTTACTGCGACAGGGCCGGTTATTACGACCGACTTGACGTTGATGACAGGGCAACTCCAAATGAACTTGCCCGCTATTTTTTCAGATAGATTGTCGGCAACAGCCGTGCTAGTCATTCTATGTATACCGCTTTGATAGTGATTATGGACAGGTCGTAAGTGGGTATACAAGGCAAATCTTATTGATACCTGGTTTCCCCGTCACCAACCTATCAAATCTAGAAGCATGGAGTCGCTGCTTTTAGTCAAAAACCTTAAATTTACTATCTTCGTCGTGATTGTTTCCCCTTGTGTCCTAGTTACGGTGCAGGTTCAGAGGGATCGTGCCCAGAGTTGGGTCGCATGCTGTTGGCATTGCTGTGTGGATACATTGCACACGAAACACGCGTTGATCAGGTGCTGCGCACGTTTCCGTGGTGCAACGATAGCATACATGATGTGCTAGGTACACCAAGGCGCTCGTGGAGTTGAATGTCAGACGCGCAGGGGCGCCCATAGCTACATGGGGCGACAATCAAAATTTAATAGTGGGCAACGCTTACAGATTGGCCAGAGTGAGCAGGTGGTTCATGTTCCGCTTTCGAAGTTCGGAAGCGAACGTGATGCACGAGGTCCTGTTGCAAAAAAAGGACGAGGGGGTAGGTCTGCAACCAAGCCAACAACGGCAAGTATGAGATCCATCGCCATCGGTACCGTAAGTATAATGATGCCCGTTCACGTACGTCGACCGTCACGCGGTACACGGTGGCATTGAATGCAGGGTTGACGGAGCCAGCGTGAGGGACTGCACATTGGTTGGTGGAATACCAAGTTGTGTATCCTTGTTTGTCGCTATCCTGTGGCGCTGTCCTGGGCCTACCCGACATTTTCACACCCTGGCAAGCTGTAATGGCAGACATCGACGTGCCCCAGGTGACGCTGAACGGGGACGCTGACCCCACTATCGACGATGGTGAGGAGGAGGAATCAAAGGTATTCCTGTTGCTTGGGTTGTACTCTCCAACTTTTTTCAATACCCTCCAGGAAATTCAGCTTATGAAACAGCGCGTAGAGGAGATGGAAAGGGAGGCGAAAAAGCTGCGTGAACTGCAGGCTGCAGCAGAATCACAGAATGCCCTGGATGGTGCTCCAACGGACCGAGGCGTCGCAATGGATACCGATGAGGACAGGTCTGCTGCAGACAGTCGAAGTGTTTTCGTTGGAAACGTGGGTCTGGGTCTTTCTGGTGTTGTTTTTCACCTTTTTCTCCACTCAAAATGGCCGTCGTCAGGTCGATTACGGTGCAACCCCAGAAGAGATTCAGGGACATTTCCAGGCTTGCGGTACCATCAATCGAGTGACCATCCTTTGCGACAAATTCACGGGTCACCCCAAAGGGTGTGTGCCCTTTTTTTTCACTTGGAGTCTGCTGGCCGTTTGGCAAACAACCTCCGCTCCAGGTTTGCATATGTCGAGTTCGCCGAGCCGGACTTTATAGATGCCGCGTTGGCCATGGATAACTCCTTGTTCCGCGGGCGACTTATAAAAGTAGGTGATACATACTAGAGCAATATGGCGAGACGACGACGTGTGGGCAGGTGACCGCCAAACGCACCAACATTCCTGGTTTCAACCGGGGTCGGGGTCGGGGAGTATACAGGGGCGGATATCGAGGTGGGTATCGGGGGGGTAGTTATGGGTATAGCCCTTATCGTGCTCGCGGGAGGTGCGCTGCTGCCACTGCCTTGCGGTTGACTCTTACGCGGATGTTTGCAGAGGACGGGGACGTGGATACTAATTCAAAAGCCGGACAACGAGGCAAGGGAACGCGTTTGACCCTGCTATTGAAATTGCTCGCGCGCCTGCTATGTTATTCCTTGTAAAGCTGTAGATAATGTATGCCGTTTTTGGTAGCGAGTCAGTTGGACTGGATCTCTCATGGCCTCGAGCGCGTTCTCCAAACTCGCTGCCTATCCGTTTGCCAAGTCTGCCATCTTTCCCCCACCACTCCCTGTCCCCTCCAGCCAGCACAATGCTCTCCGCAACGGCAAGGGCCTCATGAATTTTTTGCGCCAGACCCTCCCGGAGCCCAGAAAGCGGGAATGGCTCGCGACTTGGTTCTCCCGTAGACATCCTGATCGACTCCTGCCTGGTTCTGTGCTCACAGTCACGACGGAACACGCGCCTGGCGTCTTTTCCGGCGTGCTCATCTCAATCAGGCGACGTGGCCCAGACACGTCGTTTGTCGTGCGCAACGTCGTCCAGCGTACCGGCGTTGAGGTGCAGTTCTTTGTCAACTCTCCGCATCTCAAGGACATCCAGGTCAGACAGCGGGCGGGTGCACGGAAGGCAACCAAGCAGCGGAGAGCCAAGCTATTCTTCCTCCGGGATGCCCCAGACAAGATGACCGACATTTCGTCGGGCGTCGGCAAACTATGACTCGTATGTCTTGACGATCCCTGGATGGCTCATGCTCACCGTCCGCGTGATAGGTGTGCTGCAAGTCGGGCGGGGTATAGCTAGTGTACACAGTTGGGCTAGTAGTAGAAACGTCATGGAGCACTGCCAAAAAGGGTCGAATATAATCTTTCCTTCTGCCAACGTCGGTCTGCCTCGCGGCCACCGTCATGCCCAGAAAAAATCTTTCGTTGCGCAACCTGACGCTGTCCCCAAGGCGCTCGACTTCGCCGGGTCCACCCTCGCCCACGTTCTCGGACGCAACCCACGCCTCCGCCATCAACTTTGGCGTCGATGGTCCAGAGAAGATTATTACTCGCGCAAACCTCAAAGCAAGCTTGCAGGCGTACGATGAGGTGGGCTCTCGCTCGCTATTCACTCTGCGCCGTTCGCTTATGACCCACTGGCCTCAGCTTATGAGCTGCAGCGCGAATTACCGCGCAGCACTGCTCCACATGTCCAAGGCTACTGCAGCGTTTGCAGATTCGCTGGAGAAATGTGCCGGGTGCGTCACGCACTCCCGTTGACAAGGGAAACCAAACCTGATCACACTATAGCTTAAAAGGCCCAACCTACGAAGCAGGGACTAGACTTCAAGCTACTTCCGGACTGCATCATCTCATTGGCAATCACTGGCATGTATTGGTTCGTCGTATGCTCTTTTTGCGACAACATATCCGACCTCGTCCCCAGGCCGAATCACTCGACAAGAGTTTTGAGAAACCCTTGCGCCAGCATCTGGACACATACAAGACCATTGTACACGTACGCCCTCCTGCTCGGCTATCCGATGGCCTTATTCATTTTCCACAGGAACGCTCTACTTCGTACGAGAAAGCACTCCGGGAGAAGAGTGAAATTATCCGGCAAACAGAAATGAGCAACATGAACAGGAAGCAGAGGAGTACGTCGCTTCTATCGCACAGGAACTATATTGATGTGTTCTAGACCTGCAGAGTTTCCGAGAAGCACTGTCCGTTCTGCAGCGGCAGGTCGATGAACTCGACGACCTTAAAGCTCAACATTATCGCGAGATTATGGAACATGAAGAAGAAGTCTGGAATGTAGTCCAAGCAAAGGTACACTCCTATGCGCCGAGTGTCTTCTTTTGACCCTTTCTCTCAGGTTTGCGTCGCTGTACGTTCTACGATGGATATGTTTGATAGGTTTACCGCGAAAGCGTATGTATCATGTGCTGTCCAACACCTTGATTGTTGTCTGCCCACTCATTCTTCCATACCCGTAGTTCCGATCCTATTTTGGAGCCCATGCTCCAGTCCGTTCCAGATCCATTTGACTCATACGGACCTCCCCAAGCGGAAGATCAGATATTCACCATTCTCCCACCACTAGCCGTCATCGCCAACGCACCGTCCCCCTCTCCAAGTCCGCTGGCCAATACGCCACCTTCCAGTGGTTCACCACCCGACGTCCTCAATCACTCATGGGCTCCCACCAGCAACTTCTTTTCCAGCCCATCATCGGAATGGAATGACGTCTCGTCGCCCCCACGGTCATCATCGCCTTCTGCGACGATCAAGCGTCGCCAATCGCACCCTCCTTCGACAAGTCATCACTCGCGCAAGTCGGATTCGAAACTCCGCAGTGTTCTGGCAGTTATTGATGAATCCCATGTACACACGGTGGAGAGTTCGGAAATGGGTAGATCAGAAAGACCAACGTCACCCGCCGATGTGAACGGTTTGCCACCCTCAGAACAGGAATGGGGTGGTTTTGGGTATGGTGAACCGTCGTATTCGGATGCCATCCGGGGGGATGAAACGCCACGTCATTCTGCTGCGTTGGTCGCCACTTCACATGTGCCTTCGTATGATCGTGATCAAGCGCATGAGTCTGGTCTCAATACGGAGACTGACTCGGATCGCACGATACTCTTGGACAATGGTCAACATGTAACAGATTGATGCCACGAGTCTTATTCGGGTTGGCTTAGATTGTATTTGGAAGGCGGGCAGTTGCACTGACACATGTCGTCACGACCCGGTATGGCCAACATATGAGAACGTCCTTGTCACAGGGAACGAAGAAAAAAAACTTGTAACATGGCGTATGATACACCTGAGTCGGTTTTCCCCATTCTGTAATCGATCGATCGATATCGTCCCCAAATTAGCCGCGATACTCGGAAGTTGTAACAAGGAATTTAATAGCAAGACTCCAGTGCAGGGTCCAAGCCGTTCAATTGTTTCCATGTGCCTCAAGGCGTTTCAAATGACTCACTCTTCCGTACTTTGCATTCTGCACATTCTATTAATCCTGCCACGGTTTGCTCGCTAGTTCGCTTACAAACAACAGATTGGAAACGACCAAGGAGTCATGTCTTGCCAACTTGAACCACAGCATACCCAGTTCCTGCACCTGTGTCGTAAGGGGCGTCCCATAGCTTACGTATGAACGCCTTGGATACCGTATTGAGACAAGACGTCCTTGGCGACCGTCGCCGGGCTTTTGAAGAGGGGGTCAGTACCAGCACTCGTCTTTGGAAAGGCAATGACATCGCGAATCGACTGGGCCTTGCAAAGTATGGCCATCAACCGATCGAACCCTGAATGCCACATGTCAACATGCCCTGATCAATTCCCGGTGGAGTTTTGATACTCACCTAGCGCGATGCCACCATGTGGTGGAGCGCCACACTTGAGGGCCTGCAAAAGGTGGTCAAAAGTGGCCTTTTCTGACTCATTAAGCTGATTTGGGGTATCAATCACGTGGAGAATAGCCGCCGAAACTGCATCCTACCTGGAGAACGTTGGAAAAGATAAACTCTTGCATGGCAGCATCATGCACCCTGACTGAGCCGCCTCCGATTTCTGTACCGTTTAGGACAAGGTCGTAATGCTGTCCGCGAACCTTGGGGATGTGGATGCAGCTCAAGACCAATAGCTCCCAGAGAGGTGGACAGACCTGTTCGATGCGACCATCATACATGGCCTCGATGTCTTGCCACATTGGGGCAGTAAACGGATGGTGGGTGCTGGTCCATCGGCCACGTGCCAAAAAGTCCTTGTCTGGATCTGACCTAGTGAAAAGGGGGAATTCAGTCACCCACAAAAAGTGTGGATAGGAAGGAGGAACGTAATCCCCTGGAGAGAGATGAAGCGATAGACAAGAGAGACAAAGTCCAGACACACCAAGGTTCTGGGCTGCTTCGGACAGTTGCGTGCGTATCCGACCCAACGGCGTGGACCCGCCCTGTGTGTGTGTGTGAAGGGGAAGCGAGACTGTGGGGAAGCAGACATACTTCGGGAACTGCCCGGCGCCTGGATACATACAAGGTATCGCCCACGCTGATTCTCAACACGTTGTTCAGGGTAGCGTGGCAGTCAGGGTCAACCGCGAGAGCGATCAGCGCGTGGTCGGCCAACCAGGATGACCGATTGGTACTTGTGACAAGGATGCGATTCTATGTTTGATTGTGTGAGCGATAAGCAATGGTGGTCTTGTTTCAGGACATACTACGGTAGGCTCGTCGGATGGCCGATGTTGTTCGGTAGCGCGGATAAAAGGCAGGTTATCCGATCGTCGGACGACAAGGATCTCGACAAGATCTCCGCGATTCGCGAGTGACAGCTGATGTTGATGGTGCAAGAGAGGGGTGACGTTTTCAATCTATGACTGAATGGTGAGTGGGATGGTAAAGAGAGGGGACGAGGGTGGTACCTCGAGGGGAAAGCGCGTGTCGGGCTTGTCTGAACCAAACTGAGGGGGGGTGAACAAGAGACGAAGGGAGTGAGAGGACGGCTTACACGGGCCATTGCATCAGCATAGGTCAAGACATGAAATGAAGAGTCGAGGGCGACGGCATGGACATTGTGCCAGACGGTGGTGATGAGAGACTCGATTACGGCGCGCACCTCGTGACCGCCTATTTGCCAAGGATCGTGTTGGGAATTTTGGAGAGGACCCCAGGCGACGTAGGCCATTTCGAGATCGATCTGGGTAAATTCTGGTTGCCTGTCCTTGCGTCCGTCCTCGTCGCGGAAACACCTGGCAAATTGGAAATATTTGTCAACGGCACCGGAACAGATGAGGAGCTGTTTCGGCTGCTGTGGGGACTGTGGGAGTGCGTAAAAAAGGGGTGGATCAGAAGATCTGGTCGGGACGAGGAACTCGCGTGCACCCTCTGGAGAGGACTTGAGCAGGAGGGGTGTCTCGACCTCGAGAAAGCCTGGAGGGGGATGAGTAGGGCGAGAGGGGGGATGGGGGCACGGACCGTGTGCATGGAGGGTGTTGCGGACGAGATGTGAGACATGGCTGCGGAGACGGATGTTGCTGGCAAGGGCGGTCCTGCGGAGGTCGAGATGGCGGAAGCGGGCTCTGAGTGCGTCGTGGACCTGCGGGAGGGGTGAGCGGGGGAAGCACGTGGCACACGCGACGGACGGGGGACTGATCGTTGGAGGGGTAAAACGGGAGGACGGGCGCGGCGGGGTTGAGGACGGTGACCGAGTCGACGTGGACCTCGACGTCGCCGGTGGGGGTCTGCGGGGGGGTCAGGCGGACGGGCGGCGGAGGGAAAGAGACGCGGACCGGGCGGCGGTCTTTCAGAGGACGCTCGGCGACGCGGCCGTGGACGAGGACGGAGGACTCGACGGGGACGTGTGCGAGTTGCTGCTGGAGGTGTGGGCGGCGCACGACGAGCTGCGCCGTGCCGGAGGGGTCCTTGATGGGGAAAAAAGAGAGCGCGTTGGACACTTTTCTGCACGGGTGTGAGCGGGTCTGCGGTGCTCGGGGACGGCACACACCGTTCGGGGAGGAGCGCGCCGGCGAGGACGATGTCGGCGCCGACGTGGGCGGCGGTGAGGTCGCCGCACGAGTGTGTCCTCGGCGTGTACGGCGCACGGACGGGGCGGAGGAGCGCACGACGGAGGATGGTCATTGCCAGCGATGCATGTTACGTCATGGGGGGTATAAAGACATGTCCCGTCCCACTGCCGTGTCTCATGTCCCCCCCAGCACTTCCCCCCGAGCTCGTCCTCGCCATCGCCCGCCGCCTCCCCGACGATGCCCTCCCCGCCCTCGCGCTCACCTCCCCCGCCCTCGCCGACGCCGCACACCGCGTCCTCTACCGCCATCTGGTGCTCGCACCCGCCTCGCGCAACATCGCCGTCGTGGCCCTGCTTGCCAGGAAGCACAGCATCGCTCGCCATGTGCGCTCGTTCTACATCGCGCTCGACCCCGCCGCCCCGATATTCGCCCGCTTCTACTCCCTCCTCGCCGTCGCACTCAAAAACATGTCCGCGCTCGTCTCGCTCCATCTCCTCGTCGATGCAGACGCCTCCTGGATCCTCCCCCACGCCCTCGCCTTGCCTAACCTCGTCCATTTTACATCCTCCTTTACGCTTGATCGCAACGTCGCCCGCTTCCTCGCTCTCACTCCCGCCCTCCGCCAGCTCGAGCTCGACTCCATTCCTACCCTCCTTCCTACCCTCACCGCACTCTCCGCGACATCCATTCCCCGCTTGGACCAGTTCATCGGCTCATCCCACGCCGCGAGCCTGATCGTCCCCGGCCGCCCCGTCACTGGTATACATCTCAATACCCCCCTCGCAGACGACGACATGTCTCTCCTCGCACGCTCTACCCTCCCCATCCTCGTCTTGTCTGTTGTCATCGACTCGTCACCCATCCCATTCCTCCATCACCTCCATCGCCATCTCCCACACCTCGCGTATCTGCGTATCATGTCCACTCAGAATCTCTGCCAGCCACCCTCTCCTGTGAGTCTCCTCTCCCCTGCCGCGTTCACAAACCGACCGCCTCTCTAGGAGTTTTACGAGCAGGTCACCCTTGCGCTGGGCTCTTTTCCACAGCTAAACGCGTTTGAGCTGTCCGGCATCCACTGGTGCTCGCAACGGAAACATGACCATGTCTCAAAGCGCGTGTGGCAGTCGTCACCCCTCTTGTGTACGACTCTTTCGAACGATGATCTCTTGCTGTCGTCGCTTGCATATTGATACCACGTAGTACGTGTGTGAACACTCTTGTTACCATACTATACCATCAAGAAGTAATACCTAAGCCAATTCCTCTCTTGCCCGAGCAACGAAAGAAGCCGCGTCATAGCACACCAGCGATCCCTCATCCAACTCTGCGAGACTCACGTTCCGTCCGCCCACAAACCGTGCAGCCACGCCCACGTACTTGCTCCCTCCGTGCGCTACCTCAAACTTGCGAAACTGCCATCCCCGGGCAACTTGCCCATCGATGGTGATGTTTTCCCGCATGACGTCGTACTCTATTCGCCGAAAGTCGAATCCGAGACCAATTCCGAGCGCTTTTGTATACGCCTCCTTGAGGGTCCACACCCAATAAAATCGGCGGATCGCATCTGGTTCGGGAAGGTCTGCAAGCACCGTAGCCCGTTCGAGCGGAGTGAGCTGATCACATCGATGAGCCAAGGTGCCAGCGGTGTGTGACAAACACACCTGGCTGGAGACAGACTCGACGAACTCGGCAAACGTCGTCCGCGGCGGGACTTTGAGTTGCATGACGTCGACGCCGATGTTGTAGGCAGGTGGGCCGAGATCGCCGGTGGCAAAGGCCATTGCGACGACGCCTTCGTCGTGGGTGACGTTGAACCCAAGCGGGGGGTCGAGGCCGGGGGTTGTCTGCGCGTGGGGGTGAGGTGGACGGGATACGGGAAAGAGCGTGACCGACCGAGTATGGCTTGCCGGTGTCGGTGGCAGCAAAGGCGATCGCGTCGCGCGGAACGCCTCGTTTGCGGAGGAGGACGCGGGGGAGAAGCGACCCGATGAGGGAGCCTGTGGATGAGCGGGTGAGGGCGCGGTGGGGACGGGCGGGGACGACTGACGGCAAGCGTCCTCGCGGCGATGGAAGCGGGAGATCTTTGCGCGGGCGGGCTGATCGACGAGCGGGAGTGCGCTGTGGTAGAGCTGTTGGGCGCAGCGTGAGCGGGGCACGTCACCGAGCAAGGCAAGGATCGCGCGTACGCTGTCTGGAAAGTCGCCCGCGTCGTAGATGACCGTCCACACTTGCATCGTGTCAAGTTGCACTCCGACTCCGATGTCCCCCTCCTTTGTCTCCATCGGCCTCTTCATCATCGACCACATCGACCACCTCGCCGACACCCACATCGGCGGCGGCGGCACATATGCTACCATCGGTGCCCGCATCTGGTCCGTCCCGCCCACCGATCTACACACACACCACTCATGACCACCCAGGCTGCCCTCGGTCGGCATGATCGTCGACAAGGGCACCGATTTCCCCCAGGACGTCCTCCAAAAGCTCCTCTCGTACGGACACCACATCTGGCTCTTCCGCGAGCACACCGATCGCGAGACCACCCGTGCGCTCAACACGTACCACGACGGTACCAGGAGGTCCCACCCCACCTCCTCCCGTTCCCACTCCCTGACCGCGTGTCCACAGCTTCCAGTACCTCGCCCCACGCATCCAACTCACCCCACGGGATTTGCACGGCACCCATCTCGTCCACCCCGCGACCCTGCATGTCATCTGCTCACCCTCCCGTGCTCTCAAGGTCATCTCCGAGGTCGACTGGGACCCCGTCATCATCTTTGAACCTATTCCCGTGCGTCTCCTCCCTCTGCCCCTCGCATCCGTCACCCGTTCCATCCAGGACAGATGTGTCCCCGACGAATTACCCACCCTCACCACCGCCATGCGTTCCATCCACGTCCTCAGGTATGCCTGTGCCACCTCGCCGCGCCTCCACATACCTCACCTCCACAGCCCAAATGCCCAAGAGGCGTTCGATCTGCTCTCGCTCGCCTCCCCTATTACCCGCGACACCGTTCAGTCTGCGGCCCTCCTCTTTCTTGACATCGGCGTCGGTCCCTCGGGGAAAGGCGCCGTCATCATACGCTGTGCCGCTCTCGGTGCATGCATCGCAACCCGCGAAATGGGTTGCAGATGGGTGGACGCCTTTTGGTCCGCTCAGGAGACCTCCAAAGTCGTCGACGTCACCGGTCAGTCTCTCCGCATTCCACTCCCACTCCAGTCCCGCCCCTGAAAAGACGGCGTCATTCAAGGCGCTGGAAATAGCTTCCTGGGGGGCTTTGCTGCTGGACTAGTATTAGAGAACGGCGACGTGTTCCGAGGTGCATCCACTTCTGGTCCCATTGGCCCTGCATCTCAACATGTGCTGCAGCTGCATTTTACGGATCCGTATCGGCTTCGTTTACCATCGAGCAACATGGCTTGCCATCCTTGTCAGTCAATTCGGAGAGTGGAATGGAAGAATGGAACGCGGATTCTCCTCGGAGGAGACTCGAAGCATTACGCCAACGCCAGAGTGGTCAAGAAGAATGACGTAGTCAAACGTGTACAATACCCACATCCTTTACCGTCCGTCACTCACGTTATGATTGCTGCTGAGGTTGTGCAAACTTGGCTCGGCTCAGCGCAAACAGCTCCTCTTGTTTCGCTTGAAGTTCTTCTGGCGTCAGTCCAGAGTCTTTGATCTTGTCTGCCTTTTTCTCTCGATCCTGTACACACCATGAGTACATTTACTAACGCAAGGCGCCGCGTGCGCACCTTTTGCTGCTGCTTGTGATCTTTGAGGACGTCCTCGACCTCCGACGTAAACGAATCAAAACCGAGACGCTATACGCAATCAGATGGGGAATTCATTCTCGATGACCACACAACCCACCTTGAGGGCACCAATAATGTGTTCTGGTGCAATCGTCTTTTTCGACTCTTGTTCGCATATCTCATTTGCCTCTGACGAAATCAGATGAATGAACTCTGATGGGACACATGAGCCGCGCATATACACGTAGCTGTCGTGGCACATGTTCACCTACACAGCACTCGATCACCAGATCCCGAGTTTCCTTTGCACATGTCACCTCGCCGGGGAGCAACTCTGCAAGGTGCTTGAATGCCGCGACCCGCCCACTCAAAGTGTGCTCACCGCTGATCATTTTTGCGACGGTCGCCTTTGGCAACGACAAGTCGTCGTCCGCA
This sequence comes from Pulveroboletus aff. annulatus, assembly GCA_038094595.1. Taxonomy (NCBI): domain Eukaryota; kingdom Fungi; phylum Basidiomycota; class Agaricomycetes; order Boletales; family Boletaceae; genus Pulveroboletus; species Pulveroboletus aff. annulatus. The sequence continues at coordinate 266,494 of JBBPTX010000002.1, read as the reverse complement.
GATCCTGACCCGACGTGACCTTCTCTGTCAGACATGTCTTGTACGACGCCTTGAACGAATGTGTGGATATGTGCAGCAGTACCCCCTTTGGGCAATTTCAAAGTCCGAGGGCAGGTACCTTTGCAACATACCAAAATGTCCCCGGTATGCGTTTGCCCATCCTGCTCACCCCCTCTGCGTTGACCAGCACGCGCAGGTCAACCCAGTCAACCCCAAACCATTCATGCAGGAACTCACCGGCAAACCCGTCTTTGTCAAGCTAAAATGGGGTCTCGAATACAAGGGTTTCCTTGTCAGTACCGATGGCTACATGAATCTTCAGGTGCGTCTCGTGTCGCGCTAGTCATGCCATCTGACTAGATCGCCGTCTAGCTGGCCAACACCGAGGAATTTCAGGACGGCAACTCCACAGGTACCCTTGGTGAAGTCTTCATTCGGTATGCACTGCCCTGCCTCTCCCCTCGCTCTGACTCACGGTTCACAGCTGTAACAACGTGTTGTACATCATAAGTATCATTCACTCCCCTGCGCGTTTTCTCTGCTAAATCGTGATGTGTCTCCACAGAGAGGCTCCTTCTGAATGATGATGATTGCACTTGTACTTTATCGTGCAAAATCTTAGCTGTAATATCGATAACCACGTGTATTTATGTGCTGTGCCGTGGCTGTGCAGTTCTTCCTCTCACCAATACCTCCACCTGTATACATGGCAAAATCACTGCGTTCTAAATCAAAGCGTTCATTCCGCTCCAAGAAGCGCGAGTCTGGAAAATACGCTGCCGCAGAAGCTGCACGTCTAAACAGACTCCACACCAAACTCGCAGCCGTCAAGGACAAGGACCGTCCTGCCGCAGAGACGCCTGATGCTGCAGAGGAGATAGCAGACGACGATGAGCCTCAAGGTTCGTACGATTTAGAGGCATTCTTTGCATCATTGGCCCTCTTGCACCCACGGTGCGTGACGCCACAGAACCTGGCGCTGTTGTGGTTCGGAGGAGCAGAGGACGGAATGGTAGTGAATAGTGGGAAGGACAATCATTGATGTACACGCTTTTTCCCCCTTAGGTGTTGTATCGAATATCGAAGGCGATGGAGGTGTGTCGCATTTGAACCCTTGTACCTTTTTCATACGCACCAATGTTCATGATCTGGTCATCTTTAGAGACCACGTCTCTTGACAAGCCAGATCAATTAAATGGGAATCCAGTGCCAGTTTCGACGCATGGTCCCCGCGGCTCGCGTCGAGAGGAATGGAGAAAATCAAAAGGAATGGTCCCCGTTCCAAAGCGTCGTGGCATAAATCGACAAGGGGGTTTGGCAGCGCGACGGAAAGCTGGCAGACCATCACGCCGAAGATGAAAGGCTCGTTCTTTGGTACCCCTACGTGCTTGAACCATGAAACGTATGGGATATCCATATCCTATTGGATGTAAATACGCAAAAAAAGTACTGTACTGCAAAAATGGTCGAGGGCATTATCATAGGATGTGATATCCGGCATGTAACCCTTCCGTCTACACCATGGAGGTGACGGAATCAAGCTTGGGCGGCATCAGTTGGCTTTCGGTAGCTTTCTTGATAACAGATTCCACAGAATTCACGGTAGCGTGCTGTGGAGTAAACTCGACATAGGTCGGCAATTTTGGAGTGTTGGGATCCGGGGAAGAAGTTGTTCTAGGTCACGGCGATCTATCAAACCGTTATGCCTTGACAAGGTAAACTCACCCAAGTTCATCAAAGGAAAAGGCGTTTGACCTTTGATGAGTTTGCGGATGTGGTGCTTTCTCTACTCGACAATCAGGACTCGCGATTGGTGGCCGCAGAAATAGCTCAACTGTAACGACTAGCAACGGTGCTAATGATGTTGAGGGTTGGCATTGAATAGCTGTTGGAACGTTCGCCGTACTCTTTGAGACGGATGACGGCACGGCATGCCGCGATAGCTCTGCCAAAAAAATGAGATTTTTTCCAGACACCATTCCAATAAAGCATACGAGGTTGTGGCCGCAGGGATCTGGTGCAATTCAGTCAACTCCTGCGCTGGGTTACACAAGCGTACTCACCGTCGCAATACTGTTTTGGAAGGTGAGACGTCAGGATGGGTTGAGAGGAGAAAAAATGAATCACATACACGTTCATTTCGTCTACGATCACTTTGAGTATTCGCATCAGACTAAAGCAGGAGAGGCTCACCATTCAGATCCAAAAGATTCAATACCTGGGTCGATCGTTTATCGACCGTCACTGTCAATACTGTTGAACGACTTACCGCGGGTATGGTGTTACACATTGATGTGACCAGGAAGTATATCAGCCCATCACGAAACAATAGGCTCGAGATTCCTGCGGTCTGCCGAGAATACCTCCCAAGAATTATAGTTGTAAATATAAGAATGACAAAGTCAAATCCCATTGCTGTTCCAAGATAAATGGTCAACCTCGTTCCTTTGCGGAAAAGATAAACATACTGCAGAAATAGTTTAGGTTGAGTAACAGATGGTTCGTATTGTTCACAACGCATGTGTTGGTGGAATCATCCCAGACAGCCTGGACAATGTTCATGCCGCGGATCAGGATACCCCATTGTCCGAGAGAGAGTATACCGATAATTATGGTTACCCATCTGTCCCACTCCCAAAGAGCAAGGCTATGAAATGTCAGCAACGCAAATCAGCCGTCGAGGTACCGACGTACGTCCTGATCATCAAGGATGTGGAAGCACTTGCAATTGTAGTGTTGCCAGCAACCTGATGCACGGCAATGAGTTTATTACAGTGCAGTAAGAATAGTGACCTACCGATATGAATGTATACAAAGCCTAGATTTGGTCAGACACTGGTATTCAAGTTAGGGCCATCACTCACACCACAGTTCACCTACAATCCTCAGTCGTTAGTTGCTGGCAAGTGAACCTGGCTGGAATCAATCACCTCGGTCGAGACGTTCACCGAAACTACCCTAAAACAAATATACTAGCTATGCATTTAGCTGAATGAGCATGCAGCTCGAACTTACAGTCCAATGAGTGCCCACAACATTCCATACCGACAGAGAAAGAACGGCACTTTGCAATCAATGAGGGGGGGGGATTCAAGACACTTTGAATTGAAATTAATAGCGTACCCTGAACGAAGAGTTAGTAGGGATTTCTTTTTTTGTAGACGACGTACAAGTGGCCAGCCAACTTTGCGTTTGCCTTTGATTAAAGAGACTTCGAAGGACGACGAGACTATAAGTTCCCAAACATACAGTCCAAAGAACACGTGGACCACATTAATGAAGTCGACTATGTAATGGTTGGATTAGAAGAGAACAAGATCGAGAAACACGCACCTGCTTCCGCAGCCATGACACGGGGATCTTTCCAGTCAACCATAGGAATGAATTGAAGCACAGATACAACGAAAAGAATACTTTGAAAGTCAATACAAGGTGGTTGAGATGGAGAGAAACGTCGGAGGATACCGCTTTGTGCATCTTCAAGTAGAGGGTGGCCTTTATACACTTCAAGGCAACCAGGGACTAGTGCCGACAAAATTCTTTACGACCTACAATGATCCTCGATAAAGCGGTCTACCGATCTGTTACGTACCGTCGTTACAGCAATGAGATCTCTTACACGTCGAACCCAAATTCAAGCTCAACAATGGACTATATTTCATAGTCAGCAAGTCAGACAAAGAGCTGACCTTCAACTACACCAGACTAGAATGTTTCCATCCGCTCCGGCGCTGATGAGCCAGGGTTGCTTGCTTACCCATCTGACCTGCAACACGCCAAGGCAGTCATTGATCTCGTGCCCCCGAAGAATTTTTAGAGGAACTATCAGAGGATCCGTCATAAGGTCACTATAAACCCGTCCGTGGAAGATCTGAATCGTTCCGTCGTCGGAACAGGATGCGAAGAGAGGATAAGTCGGGTGAAATTGCAGAGATCGGATAGCCCGCGTGTGATATCTGCAAGAAGTCCCGAAATTAGTGTCCCGTAAAAACGCCGCTGCGAGGTAAGACCTACCGCAATATTTTGTACGGCTTGTCATTAAGCTCCAGATCAAACCAACATAGTTTCTTGTCGTAACCGCCTACGATGACATGATCCCCTGAAGGGTGGATATCCATAGAAGAAATCCATTTTATCCCGGGCATTAGTGTCTTGATTAATTTTTGCTCGGCAAGATTGTAAAGCCGGACATAGCGTTGGGTCTACGTGAACGAAATATGAGGCAAGAGGTTCACGGTCCCATTCCTTTGCTTACCGCGACGAAAAAAAGCGGTTTAGTTGGATGGAATAATACTAGCTGAACGGCGCCTTTGATTTTTTTGAACGGTGCTTGGGAGTTTCTGTGAGACACCTGGTGAATCCAAACACTTCCCTGGCTTTCCCTGGATGCTAAGGAAATGGGAAAAAAATGTTTAGAAATGACATCGGAGATGCAGAATTGCACGTACAAACGGTGGAAAAGTAATCGCCTTTTCTATGCCACGCAATTTGTTTCGTCAACCCAGATGCAGCTGGTAATAAAATCGTCAGAGTCACACCATCCTCTCGCCCGGAGGACGACCATTTGACGGGTGACTGCGTGGCCGGAGGGAGCGCGGCGGGAGTGAGGGTAGATTGAGTAGCATGCAATATAATGGAAGGTAGGTTGCATGGAATGATAAAATGCAGTTTATCCTCTCTAGAAATTAAAGATTCACTTGTGGATCGCCACCAACTTGGAATCACAACGCACGTGCCAACGACAAAATAACAGGCGTCTGTCCGTGGACACCATTCCACTGCTCCAATCTTGCCGTCGAAACTCCACTTCATGACCTCGCGCCCGACATTTACCTCCCACAGACTTACATGTCCATTGTCGTCGCCACTGGCTACCCAAGCACCATCGGGGCTAGTGCAGACACACCGTACCCTCGCATTGGCGTGCGTAAACTTGAGAGACTGATAGTTTGGGAAAGGTCGCAGAGTACTTGGGCTTGGGAGCTTGGGGATAAGGGTATTGGGATCGACGTTCAGCCGAGTCCGCTGTATTCGCGGCGCAAGGTATAGGTCGAGCTGTCGATTAAAACGTTGCTTGATAAACTGATCATAAGCAGGAACAACTCGCAGTGACGAGTACTTTTGAGGGAGATAGTCACGCTTGCGATCTTCAGCATCGGTATTCTCCCATTCTTTCCGTTCTGCGGCAGTGGGAAGATACTCTTCGGGAGGGTTGTAAGATTCAGCATGCGTAGGGAGAGCAGGTTTGGGGGCAGGAAGAGGAGGCGGCTGGTTGGATGGTGGTTCGTTCCAAATGGCATAGAACTGAGGCTTATCGCCAGCAGTCTTTGGTTTCGAACCAACGATGCGGCCCTGTCTGATGGCACGAACGATTTTCATAATCTACTAAGAGTGAATTGCGAGCGTCATTCATGAGACAATCCCAAATACCTTTTGTTTCTCCCATTTGCTGGGAAGCCAACGACGTTTAGGTTCTGGTGCCGCGGAAAGAGGCATGACTTCCTCTTTACCTTTCCCAGTAAACCATTCCACAGTAGGCTCGTACGGATCGTAGCCAGTATCGGGATTTTCGCCCTCTTGTAGCCTCCGTATAATATCTAATTCTTCTGAAGAGAGCGGCTTGTTTATCTGTGTATTGTTGTCCCACGCAGACGTCCTGTTTACGAATGAATGAGGGCGCTCCAGGAGGCAAAGTATTACAAACCAGGAGGTCGGGTCTTCGACTGTCTCCAGGAATTTGTCTAGTTCGTCGCCTTTGGCCGGACGTAATACACGTTTCCCGTCGACGTCATAACCAATATGGGGGAGATCATCGTACCAGTGTGATGGGATGTTTCCAATACGATTCGGATCCTAAGCACGCGTTACATGTCAGCGCATCGTTGAAGACAACACACGTACGTCTTCAGTAGACGAGTCCGAGTCATACTCCGGCTCAATTTCTGGATATACTCGTTTCAAGTGGCCGGTGATATCAGAGATAACATCTTTCGACTTTGGGAGTATGTGCAAGTCTGAGCTCGAGTCCGAGTCCGAGTCTGAGGTCCCTTCATTCTCCTCTTCTTCATCTCCATCACTTTCGTTGTCGTCCGACCTGCTATCGCTTCCCGTATCAATCTCCGGAAACTCGTCAACACGCTCGTCCGATTCTTCCTCATTTTCAAGATTTTCCTCTTCACTCAGCATCTCCAACCCGACAGCTCCGGCAAACGGGCTTTTTTGATCTTGATCAAGTTCTGGTTCTTTCCTCTTGCCGTGGTTCGCTCGTGCCATCCCGCCGCAGTTTTCGGGAGGGCCAAAGGCTGAGTGGTTTGTTGCCGAGATATACTAGAACTTGGAAAATGTCCACTATGCGATTACATAAGCCCCCTGAAGATATACAACCAACTCGACTATAGTAGACACCAGTTCGGACAATCTTTGCATCATAGACTGTCATATCAACATTTTATATTCAAGAACGTCTGAACTATACTAGCAAGTATCGAAACTGGCATTGTGGGACGAGTGATCACGTGATCTCTACATCAGAATGGCCTGAGTCCGAGTCGGTGCCACTCAGCGACCCAGACTGGTACAGGTTGCAATGGTAAACTACGGTGGAGGTGCGCCGCCGGAGAAATCAACCCCCTACACACATAACACTCACGGAGTTATGCAGATGAAGTCTCCGCGCTCGTGGTCGACGTGGGCTCGTCCTCTATCCGAGTGGGTTATGCAGGGGACGACACGCCGAAAGCAATCATATCTTCATATTACGGGTACAAGCCCACCGTTGGTGACAGTGACGTGCAAATGGGTGACACTGTCGGGGATGGCAATCCAGAAGGCATGAAACCGAGGAACGACGCAAAGCTTTACCTTGGCCAACATGGTCCCTCGATATGGAGAGCCGGTATGGAGATCGGTCACCCATTCCGAGATGGTCTCAGTCAGTAACCTCACACGTGACGTACGCTTGGACGCTCAGATTCAGTGATTCTTCAGTATCAGACTTCAACCCGATTCCTGCGCTTATATCGCACGCACTTATGGACGTGATGCGCACTAACGCATGCGAACACCCTCTCCTTGTCACTGAGCCTGCATGGAACACGCCTGCCAATCGGGAACGCATGGCAGAGATCATATTTGAAGAATTCCAAGTTCCCGCTTTTTATATCGCAAACACAGGTGTGCTGAATGCGTAAGGACATTGACCTTTCCACCTTGCCTCAAATATGAAGGCCACATTTAGGTTTGCAGCAGGAAAAGGATCCGCTTTGGTGGTTGATGTTGGTCATTCGATGGCAAGCATCACCCCCGTCGTGGACGGTTTTGTTCTTAGAAAAGGTTAGCGCTCATCAAACTTGGGTAGTGTCCTTTGACATTCATTACGTTAGGTCTTGTTTCTTCCGCACTTCCGAAACTCGTGCATGCCCATGCAAAGCACATTCTGACCAATCCGACACCCACCCGAAGAGGTATTGAATTATACCCCCATCAGCTCATCGCTACAAAAATAGTACGAGTCCAATTGTTCGCGTCCTCTCGACATTAAATGGTGCCGTAGCCTGTAGAACCGGGAGCTCCGGCGCAGTTTACGCTACGCGAGGACAGGCTCGCCGGAACCACAGATAGCTGGAGGTCGTGGTATGAAAGCCGCGAGGTGGATGAATGGATTCAAAGTGTAGCTGGGGTCCTCGACCAAGGATGGAATGAGCAGTAAGTCAGCGAGCTGATCCTTATATCAAACCTCAATCCGGCTGATCAGAGCCGCTGCATCCCGCCAACCACGCCAATACGAGTTTCCAACGGGATACAATACGTATTTTGGTGCAGAACGTTTCCAAGTAGGAGAAGAATTTTTCTTCCACTCCCCACAGCTTGTGGTAGGCTTTGATCGAGCGATTGATTCTCGTCGTGCTGAACGATGAACCAGGCCCAAAATCCGAACTTGCCCAAAAACATTCCGGCACTGCTTTCAGAATCTCTGCGTGCTTGCGATCCGGATTTGCGTCAAGTCCTTATGGGAAACGTCGTTCTCACCGGTGGTGGAAGCTTGTTTTCCGGTTTCGCAGATCGACTCGAAACAGAGCTCTCGCGTAATTTTCCTCACGTCAGTATGACCCGCCGCGAGGTCAATAGAATGACTAATTTTCGTTCAAGGTGAAAATACACGCACCTGGGAACCCGACCGAAAGAAGATATGGTGGATGGTTGGGTGGTAGTATCCTGGCTAGCTTGGGCACATTCCATCAGTTGTGGATAAGCAAAGAAGAATGGCAGGTTTGTTTGGTCCCCATTGAACGGCGTTGTCCTTCTCTGATCGGATTTCATAGGAACATGGCAAGGCGATCGTTGGTCAACGGTGTAAATAACGTATCATGGAATGTAGCCCTCTCCGGCTCTATTCCTAAAGAGACTTGGGGTTTGGTAAAGACATCCATAAGGTCACCGTGCCGCGTTTGCCGACGTCAAATAAAAACTGGACGCTCATGTCGTGGAACAATACGATTGGATGATGAGTTGTAAGACATGGGAAGGTCAACTTCCAAGCCAATGTACACCTTCCGCGAGGAAGTTTGCTGAAATAAAATAATGACAAAAGAGAAAGACATTGAGGTGGTTGTACGGGCATGAAAACGACAGAGCAACGCAATGGCAAGCATGACGCTGGTGTGACTACTTAAAACAACACTTGCTGAACTGGAACATAAACAGATAGACAGGCCATAATTGCAAAGGAGGGGAAGCTGTATCGGGTGCTAGCACCATGTAAGAGTCCGTATCACCAATTTGCACCCGCGGGACAGAATAGTGTAACAGCACGGGGCGTAAGGAGCGGAAGAAATGATTCAAGAGCAATCCCGATTGGTCAAAGATGTCTTGTGACGTATGGGGGTGACGGTCCCGTTTAATACACTTCGATCGACTCTCTCCGCTCGCGTGCGTCCAAGAGAACACCTAACCCATCAATGGCCTTGCGCCTAATCCTCGTTGCAAAATTCTTTGGTCCGAGCTCATCAGCACCTGATGGCGGGCCCCGAGGCTGTCTGAGAGGCTGACTGGCAAGTCTTTGAGGCAGAGACAGCGGGGATGCCTGGACGATGTATGGGGCACGACCCATACCGAGACCATCGTATGGTTTCTTCACCACTTCCTCTCGCGGAGAGAGGGGGCTGGCATCAAGGGAAGTCAAAGACTGTGGCGTAGCCGGGTTTGACTGGGAGGTCGAGCTTGCAGACGACAAGGCATCTTCGTGTTCGCTACCAGAATCAACAGCGACGACGGGGACATTAGATGAAGCCACGGAGGTGAAACTCAGTGGGCGAGGTCGGTGCTTGTTTGCTGGTGTCAGAGGGGGGGAGAGGCGCTCTCCGGGAGGGGGTGTGATCTTGACAGTGGGAGATGCAGTGGAAGTGACACGAAGACCGCCGAGTGCGCTTCTTCGCCTCCAGGAGGTGGCAGCATCGGATCTGGATGTCAAGTTTTCTTTGGAAGTATGGTTGGGCGGGGAGCCACCGCGGGCAGGTGCAGTGAGTTGAGTGGCCTGCTTGGGAGGCGAAGAGCTCTGCGGCGTGGCATCTGGAATGGAGGGGAAAGCGATAGAGCTGGGAAGCTGACGAGCGCCGAAACGGCCTCCGAGGGCAGCAGACATGGGAACACTGTCATCAAACTGAGGGACGGCGACGCCCAACTGTGACCTGAGCAGCTCGGCCTGACTTGGGCGCCGAGATTGCGGCGTGTTTGCACGAAGGTCGAAAGAAGTGTTGGCGGGACCAGCCGAAGTCGGTACGAGGCCGATGGGAGAGCGTCTAGCCTGCTGGAGTGCCTCTGCGAGGACGGCGGCCTGTACCTGCTGATTGCACTGAACCTGGGCATTCTAAATGGGGGGTCGATGGGCGCGAAGAGTGTACAAAAGGGAGTGGACGAACCTGGAGACGCAGGATTTCGAGTTGCATGAGCTGCATCTGGTGGTATGCGCGAAGCTGCGCGTCGGTGGGTGTTGGCTGCTGGGGCTGCAGATGGGCAGGGCTGAATGGGGTACTGTTGGGGTTCAAGGGCCTGTGGGAGTTGACGCGGTGATGTGGGAACGGGTTGCTGGGGGCATCGGTGGGTGCAGAAAAGGGATGGTTGGCAGGGCTGGTGATGTACAGACTGTTGGCGAAGATGTCGGGGAGGTGATCCGAGTCATCCTCGGTGGGAAAGACGGGAGAATTGAGAGAGGAAGCGAAGCGAGGGAGATGAAAAGACGTGGCCGATGGCGGAGAGAGGGGGACGCCCATGGAGGCGGAGCGTACGCCACCAGTACGGAGGCCGTTGAGGAGGGAGGCACGATTTGTGGTGGCCATTGGGGATGGTATTAAATGACTGGTACACGTAGCGGGGTAAAGAGAAACAGCAGGAAGGAAAAGAAGGAGAAGAAAGAAAAAGAAAAAAAAGGGGAGAAGGTGGTGGTGGTGGTGGAGAAAAGAGATCAAGAGAGGGTGGCGATACAAGAACAAAAGGGACGGGGAGACCCGGGCCACCCCCGCTAGAGATACTTTCTCGCACACGCCCGCACCCGACCGTCAAAGACACTGCTCCGGATCGTCGTGTGCGCCGTCTGAAACGGATTGAGCGCCGTCTGCGCCGACGAGTGAGCGCATATACGACCGACCGCGACCGACTCGCCTTGACATACAACTCCCAGACCTCTTGCAGAAAGCCCCGGATGCCCTCGTCGTTCTTGCCCTCGTGCAGCAGCACAAGCTTGCTGTCTGCGCGCCATCAGCACCGCCCACGCCCGCGTCGCACTGCTACTCACTCCCCGGCGTGACGAACGCCGACACCGTCCACTCGTTGAACTTGTCCACTGACCTCAGGTACCTGTCACCGCCTCAGCCTCGGTTGTTCACAGAGCAACTCGTCCTACATCGCATTCTCCTTGCGCATCAGATCTTCAATCACGTCCAGGCTCGCGTTCGCAATCATCTGGATCACATGTCGGTCCTGTCCCCCGCCCATCCGACCCCCACCCTGCACATGGTGTGACTGCGTCGCGCTCGACGCCCCCGACAGTGCAGTCAGTGTCCCCGCAAACGCAGAGGTAGACCAGCTGGGTAGATTCGACGTCAGCGGGTAGCTCGTCGTCTGTGCGGGCTTGTTGGAGTAGTGGGTCAGACTGTAGATCGGCGTGTCCGACGGCGACAGCAGGAACAGATGGTGCGACATGGTTTGTGGCGGGTTGTAGTAGACAGTCAAGCTTGGTTGATTAATGTCACCCATGTCCTCGTCCCTACTCCGCTTTCGTCCCCTTTGCGCTCCCCCGTTGCTCTCCTTCCCCGTCCCCCGTCATCGCTTTCTCCTCTCCAGGCAGTTCTCCCGCACCGGCATCCCCAACGCGACCCACCGCGACGCTGCCCGTTTTCGCGGCTCTGGCTCTTCCTGGCGTCGTCCTCCGCGTCCCGACTGGCTCGACTCTCTGGACAGCAACCACATCTTCTATGCCATCCTCGCAGTCAATGCGGGCGTTTACCTTGCCTGGACCCTCGCAATGCAGACCTACGTTCGTCGCATACACCCTCCCCGTCCTCAACTTACCCATCCCATCTCAGCGCACAACCAGTGACGGTACCCTGTTGAGGTTCATGCTCGACAACTTTCGCGTCGACATGCGCAACGTCACTTCAGGCCGCGTGTACGTGGACTCAACTCTGCTACCCGCTTGCTCACATTTTCGTAGGTGGACTCTCCTCACCTCCTGCTTTTCCCACATGGATACCGCACATGCCATGTTCAATGGCCTCACCTTTTATTTCATGGCCCCCCCAGTCATGCAGCTCCTCGGCAACAGACACTTTTTGGGCCTCTATTTCTTGGGTGCGTCCATCTCCGTCTCAGACCATTGCTCATCTGATCGCTATCAGGTGGTATATCCGCAAGCCTTGCCAGTCTCGGATGGAATCACTTTTACAGACGTGAAAACGTTTCTTCACTTGGCGCAAGCGGTGAGACACCCTCTCTTTCCCATCTTGTTGCTCACCTCTTCCAGGTGCGATCATGGCAACTCTTGCATTGTACTCCTGTGCCTTTCCTCGCAACACGTTCTTAATCTTCTTTGTCATCCCCTGTCCGGCTTGGGCTTTTCTTCCCGGCGTCCTTATTTATGACGGATGGCGCAGCTTCTCTGATCAGGTATGCCCCCCCATAGCAGTAGATCACCTCGTCGCAGGGGTACTCACCTGCAATGGATAGCGCACGAAAACCGACACCCCAGGACATGTCGGGGGTCTCCTCTCGGGTATTGGCTACTTCCTGTGGAGGGTCGCCCTTCGTCGATAGTTGTGGCAGGATAGAGAGTAGATAAAAAGATGGTTTGGCGTCGGATACGTGCAATGTAATAATGTATATGCGAGAACAAACCGAGGGTAATATAGTAATAAAATGGACATGAACATGAAATGGGATTTTGATGACTTGGGTGATCGGAACGAAATTTACCGTACACGACGCATTGGTTGGTCCACTATTGCCTCCCTTTCTGAGGCGTGTTCATGATCTTGTCGAGCCTCAACATCTGAGACTCGAGCTTCGTCATGCCTGCAATGTCCGTCGATCCGGAAGAAAAGTCGAGTTCACGGGCACCGTGCTTTTCAAAATAGTATGTCAGCAAATTCTTTTTGTTGTCGTCTAGTCCATCCAGGAGCGCGAAAAGATGTGCTTCGTCGCGTAAAACCAGCTGGGACGCAATGATCGCAGCATAGGCCGCCTCGCGGATGACGAGCGTAGTTGTATCATTCAGCGCCTAGATGGTGATCAATTTCGCTCTGGATGCGTGGGACAATGAAACGTACTGTAGTCAACGTTTGCTTCAGGCGAGGCAGCTCTTCTTCGAGCACTTCAGTAGGAAGCCTCAGGATGAACTTGCCGAGTGCGATTAAGCCGAACGCGTGCGATCCTGCCTTGACGCCAACGTCCGATGCAGGTTCGGCCAGAAAAGCTCGGAGGCTGCTATGCATCGTTGTCAAGCCATATACTGGTTCTATGCGTGAGCATAGTGCATCTCGGATAGTCTTGGTTGCTTCCAAAACCTAGTACCGGATCAGGGATCAAATTAGATTGTGGATCAGAGAAACCTACGTCAATAGCATTGCAATATCGCACTCGGAACAGAGCAGAAAATAGTTCCGCTTCTCTGCCCTCGAGGAGGGGAGCTTGGTTTCCCAGAATTTCCCACATGACAACCAAGGCGTATTCCAGCAGTTCAGCGTCCTACCCGATCATCCCATCAGCGAATTCTCATCGTAAGGGTGAAATTAAGCGCACTTGGGTCGGGTCGAGGAATTTCAGCAATCCATCAAACAACCGATCAAAACTTCTTCCAGTGGTCCACATATCCAAAACGACAAGAGGAAGTGTACGCGTGATCGGGATAAACAGTGATGGACCAGAGGGAAGCCCAAGACGAGGACTCAACGGGGAGGCAGTATCAGTAGAGATAGGATTGCTGGAACAAAGCTGCGCCAATTTTTGTAAAACACGAACGTCGGCACCATCATTCTCGAGCGCCGTCACAAATTCGTTCAGTTCATCCACTTGAGCTGCAGATTCAACACCTTTCAGCGGCGTTCCGTGTTCAATCGCTGCAAGAAGAGTGTCAAAATATTGTGAGAGGAGGAAATAGATCGATAGTCACTAGAAGCTCGCTTCCGCCACCATCCGTTTTCATGACTCTGGTCTTGCAGGGGTTTGATCAATGGTTCCGAAGGCTTTCTGCCATTTATCGGGCTGTTCTTAAACAAAGCAGCCTGCCGGAATATGGCAGCGTTGCGACTGTCTGGTGTTACGGGTGGCGTTGCGCTCTTCTTGATTTTCGGGATAGCAGGTACCTTGGGTGGCTTGGGGGTTATAGCACCGCTGCTCCCTAGAAGTAGCGAAGCGGGGATCGCCGAGTGTGCATCATCTTCTGTCTCAGGGTCCGTTAACTCCAGAAGACGCTCTGCTGCACTTTGTGCTTGCTCGGCACGCGCGCGAAGCGCATCCTCCACGGGTATCGCATCAGAGGGTTTTCCCGGAGAGTCCGACAGAGTGTTTGATACGGTGTTGGGAGTGGACAAACCGGACGATGGTGAAAACGACGGTTGTTGGGAAGCACGGCTTGAAGCGGGAGGATACACTTTGTATGGTGTTGAGAAGGACATGACGTCTGCAGGTTCATCCATGTCAGAGTCACTGTCCTCCGGCACAGGAATAGTCGTGGCAAGAAGGAAGGAATCTTGATCGTCCAAGTCGGGCATCACAAGGGACTGTCTGACAGGAATAGTCGTAGGAAAGGGGGGCGCATGACGGACATGAGATGGTTCGCTATTTGAAGTTGGAAGAATTGATTTTCGAGTTACGGATGGACGTCCTGGCGACTGCAAAGGCGGAGTAAGAGGGGAAGAAGTTCGGCGTCTCATCGCACCTACAGCAGCAGCAGAGACTGAGTCGGAGACTGTGCGTGCATGGGATGTAGAGATCACTGAAGTACTAACAGACCGCGGCGTGGCTGCATTATTGGAAAGGATACGAGACCTAGGCGGCGACAGAGATGAGTGAGGGGACAATGAAGTCCGAGACGCGGGTGTTGGAGAACCCCTTTCATTAGCGAATTTTCCTAACGGACTGCTAGGCGAGCTACTGTTCCTCGAGGGTGGCGAGGCTGCTCCGGTAGTGCGCGAGGTCGATGTAGCCTGGTGCCTAAGGGTCGGAGGTGCATTTGCAATCGCTTTCGCCTTTGCGCGACTGGCTGCGATTGCCGCTGCAACGCTACTCTTTTTCAAACTCGGAGTTGTGGGTGGAAGATCGACAATAGCAGTCGAATCAGGACACATCTTTTCTAGCTGCTTTCGTGCAGTGGGATCCAATGCCTCGATAATCGCAGTTGCCCTGTCATGCCACACACCATCGAAAACCCAGAACGTTCCACGCGCGCTCTCCCGAACAGCAGGATTGGGATCCCCGAGTGCCTTTTTTACACATTTCTCCAGCAGTTCTAATCCCCCAGCGGATTCAATGTATGACTTGGACCGGTGACCATGTACTTCTATATACGCCTTGATATGGCCAACCACGTATGTCCGAGACTGCACAATTTTCTCTTGTAAAGTGTTCCACAGGAGGGGCAAGAGAGTGCGAGGGTGAGCAGAAGCATGCTGAATAACAGAAGACAGGGCTTGCTGCGATTGCTGTGCGATGATTTTCTTCGTGAACCCTGCCATACGGAGTAGATGCGTGAAAATTGTTTCACAAAACGGATCGATCCCGGTGCCAAGAGCAGTAGCCAACTCCACATACATGGAGCACGTATTTGCTGAAACTGTCGTTCTCAAACTTGCCAGCTGAGAAAAGTACGATGAGGAAAAGAGGTGCTTCGTAAGACAGAACCCACAGATTTTAGTGAAGCCTGGATAAACCCATCTTTAAGACACTGCAAAAAAACGTCAGGGTATCTCGTGTGGATGTCTCCTCTGAGCATTCCTCGCACACGTTGTATACCTCTTTCCCGCGCAGCCCAGTTGTGCTCAGTTTCCCTTCCCTGGTCAACGAACACAACTTTAGAATGACGGTTCCAAATCCATTCCTGTACATACCTCAAATGCTTTTGCCATGATTGCGAACTCGTGCTCGAGGTCTCGGGCTGACGCAATCTACGTCCCAGGTAAGAAGGAAGGTAGGTTACGATATAGACGGCTTACAAAAGCAGGTTCAACTGCGCTACCGGTCTCACTAGAATGTTGCAGTAGGGGCGGCGTGACCATCATCGCTGCCCTGCTAGCCGGTCTTGACGGTTCTTTGGCTTGTCCGTGACTCACTGCACGGACTATCGGAGTGGCGGCCGGTGGACCGGTTGAAGGGGCACCAGCAGTGGGCCGTCGATTTTGCAACATTAGACTCGGGGGGACGTATTCTTTCTTCGTGTTGGCATCTCCGTTTTCCGACCCTTCACTAAATGGGGTGCGTGCTCCTGTGCCTCGGTTGCTGCCCATGAGCTTGCTTAGGACGTTATCGACAATCGTTTTCCTGACTCCCTTCTTTGACATCTCCTTCTTCAAGTCGGCACGCGCGGCATCGGTGACGCTGGGACCCGTGAAAAGTTCGATAATCGAGGGGGTCGCACATGCACGAACGTTGCCGTCGGTGTCCTCCAATGTGTCCACTAAAAGCGAGAGATATGGTCGGATGGGAAATGCGTGATGAGCCCGGCGGATGTTTACCAGCACCAAGATTGACTAGTTTGACGACATTAGTTCCTGTGATTATAAGGGTGAAACCCCCACCTGTTCGCGAACTCGCCATACTTTACTGGAGAGCCCGTTGTCTTTCAAGAAGCGTTCAAACATTACGATTGGTAGATCGGGTCCTTTGCTATTACCCAGCTTGGATGTTGATGGGGAGGAACGAAACGCGAATCCGCCGATGATGACGAGGGTTTCGCGCGCTTTGTCACGAGCTCTCTCGCGCGCATCGCCAAGTCTCTCAAAGACACCAGGAGTCGGAAGGAAGGAGTTCATGACGTGACGAAGCATAGAAACATCATAAGTAGGCCCAGTTGAGGACGAGGTGGAAGAGGAGGTGGAGAACGGACGCGCGCTGGCATTTGGTGTGCCATTGGGTCGATGTATTATAAGAGGGAGCAGCGGAGGGATGGCCGAAAGAGTTGCGGTGGTAAGATGTTGATTGGCAATGCGGAGACATGCTTTGAGAACAGTGATGAGCGGTTCAGGATCCGTGATCTAAGTAACGAGTCGTGCGAGGGCTCAGCGAAGGAAGACAGGTACGTTGGGAGTGTCGTGCACCTCTGAGCCAGCCTCGAATTCGGCCTGGAGTTTTGAGACAGCATCGAGTTTGAGTTCGACATCTGGAAGCGGGCGTGAACCAAAATTGAGAGGCAAGATGGGCAAGCGAACCATTGCTTTTGCATTGGTTTACGAGCTTGTCAAGACGGTCGCTGCTCATGATAGTCTACAGAAAAAGAGAGAATGGATAGGATTTGGACTGAGGGAGGAGACTGGATGATCAAGAAAAGACCCGACTGGAGACGGGAAAAGTACTAGTTTAATTGCAAGAATACAGTTGAAACTATCTATCCTCCGACTTGGCACACTCCACCTCTGTCAGAGTGCCCCAGCGACCTGCCCGGTTGGATGTGGTCTCGAATGGCCTGCTTCTGCGCACGAATAAACACGACATCAGGGTCGTCATCGTCCTGCTTACCAGATCCTTGAGCTCTGGGAAGCCGCCATTGGCTTTGCGGTCCCATATCAAAATGGGGGCGCGGTCTCCAACCTCCAACCAGACACAAAATCGACCAGCAGTGTCGTCGGAATTCAGCGGCATGACTGAGACTGCCTTGAGTGCTGGGGGTGGAAATGTGAGAAGCAGTTCGGTCGATACCCACGTAGCCCGGTGGAGCCTATCAGCGCTGTCTGAGATCGCAGTCTTATCGAATAAGCAGATGGTCTTACCAGCGACACTGAGAGTACGTTAGAGATGCAACGACGCAGGAGAACAAGACATACTCTGTCGCAAAACTCGATGACGATGCGGGGAAGCGGGAGAGGGTCGAGGGTCGTCGTGTCTGCCATTCAAGGTGCTGCACGTGACGCCATCTCATGTGTGGACGCGTTGTTTGGCCACGACTCGAACGCGTCCTTGCAGCCGACCACATCATGGACCAAACGCGCGATTCAATCATATGGACTGTCCACGGTAAGTACCTTCTCTCCACTTCGCACAACGACACATTTATGCCCTACAGTCGAGGTTCGCCTCGCCCCCAAGGCACGGAGAAGGATGGACATCATACAGGATCTCGTGCGAGACTACATTACATCCTCTTATGATCGTCTCTCTCTTCCTTCAGTCATCACGGGCTGGAACGTTGATCCAACCCTCGCATCTTCCGTCGAGCGCATCGCAGTCTCGGAATCATACTGTCCCTCGAGCTCTCTTCCTCAGGATGAAATTTCTCTTCAAATACACACTTACCAGCCATCTGAGAATGACACCGTACAAGAGTATGCTAATGGCACCGGAGACGGTTCCGAAGAAGTACTTGCAGCAAGTGTCTGCGAACTGCCTTGTCGATCCTGGGAGGGTTTGTGGGAAGGCCTGATATATGCGGATAACATCAAGCTCAAGCTACTCGACTACATATATGCTACCCTCGTTCTCAGCGACGCCAACGTCGACTGTATGGTGTGTATTTTTCTCTGGTGACTCATCACTAACTGCCACCCAGCCAACCTCGTTTCGTGGAACAGAGTCGTCCTTCTTCACGGACCACCCGGAACGGGAAAGACCTCGCTTTGTCGAGCACTGGCTCAGAAGCTTTCCATACGACTATCCCATCGGCGGGTCCCTTGTCTTTTCTCTCCACATGTCTGTTAAGTTCCTGCGCGACAGATATACCCAAGCGCGTCTCTTGGAAATAAATTCTCACTCACTATTTTCCCGATGGTTCTCAGAGTCAGGAAAGCTCGTCCAGCGATTATTCAATAGCATCACGGAAATGGTCGAGGACGAGGATTGTTTCATTGCTGTCCTCATTGGTTCGCTGCTTCGACGATTCATTCACAGCTTATTTGCTGAGATTCACGTACTCACCAGACGAAGTCGAGTCCCTGACAGCTGCTAGAGCAGGAGCAATGGCAGGCACTGAACCATCTGATGGTCTCCGAGTACGCATACCTCCGTGTCTGAGATTTCCCATCTTAATCCGAATTTAATTCAGGTAGTTAACGCACTCCTCACCCAATTAGACAAACTAAAACACAGAAAAAATGTCCTGGTGATGTCAACTAGTAACCTTGCCAAAGCTATAGGCGCGTCCCTTTCTATCGACACTTTTGACCCAATCCTCTTACGACTCAATAGACTCCGCATTCGTTGATAGGGCAGACATCATCCAATACATCGACAACCCCCCTCGGGAGGCCATTTATGAGATTCTGCGTAGCTCCCTTTGTGAATTCATTCTCAGGGGCATTGTGCAAGAAGCTGTCAGTCAAACCGTGTCACCGCCAGAGCCTCGCTGATTGCTTTGCAGTCCGTCCCTCCCTTAGAGGATGCGCTGCTCATGGAACAACACATTGAGTTTCTGGACTCAGAGACACATTCATCTGGGGAAATACCACCTCTTACTCAGAAGGACAGGATTGGCAAGGCTCTACTTGGGCTTGCCGCCAAGTGTAGGGTATGACAGTGCATTCCGCTCTATTCGATAACCAACTCTGCGCAACTACAGGAACAAGGCCTTTCGGGTCGTGCCCTGCGGCGCCTTCCTGTCCTTGCTCTAGCGCGTTACATTGGCGCTGGTGTCAATGCCTCAAGCATCCCTCTGTCTCCAACTCTGAATGGACTTTCATCTAAGGGCACTTTCCAGTCAGACATCAGTATGTGGCTCAATGCTATGGAGAAAGTCGTCGACGATCGAGCTACTGAACACGAGAAGTTGGGGTAATCCGTTGCTTCAGACACGATAGATATTGAATATGACGCAATGAGCTTATGCATACTTTCGTGGTATATAATACGCATGCCCAAAATACTGTCGCTGTATATCCAGTTCCCTGATAGCCCTATGGAGGACCACGATTCAACTTCCATGAAACGATGTATCGACTGGCGAATGTATAAGACCGGGCAGTCATGTAAACGGATTCAACTCACAGAAGTCTATTGGTGGAACCGACGGTCGCACCTTGCCAATAGCAGAAGCGGCAAGTCCTCTGGCGCCTGCTAGCTGCACCTTGCCCGTGCCCTTTCCCACAGATAGACCCTCACCGTTGTCGGCCATCCCATTCGCACGAAAGTTCACCATTTCTGACCAGTCTTCACGTGAGACAACAGTCCGGCGGCTTTCTGTACGCAGATATAGATTTTTCTCATTCCACACCCGGCGTCCAAGTCGTTCCTTGACACGTTGAGTCTTCCGAGCGAAAGCTGGGAGAAATTCTTCAGAGTAGAAATCGGCAACATCTTCAAAGTCCTTTCTAAGGATATCTAGATGGACAGACACATCAAAATATTTGACGACAGGTGATGGTTCTAGAAGCGTCGAAGGGACTGAATCGGGAGCATCAACAACTGGAGGGGGCGATCCCACTTCCGGTGGTACCGATGAGTCGAGTTGAGACGCGTTATGGTCAGGTGCTAGGACCTGGCATCCTTGCCGTTGCAGCTCCCGCAAATCACTGTAGTATGTTATATCGTTCTTCTTCCTCCTGAATGTTTGGCGCGCGATGTAACCAACAAAGTGCATCAATTGCATATCTTTATTCCTCTTCGCTGTTCCAAAAACGGACAAGAGCATGTGCCTGTTGATGGCGAACTGAGGAGCTGGTGTTTTGTAAGGAGCGTGATAGATCCGTGTCCGTACTGCTCTATCCGCAATTCGGTCAAACCGGAATGCTTGGAAGAGGTAGTGTCGTGCCAGAGTTGAGTGATTAGCACGTGACAAGTGTTTAAGCAGGAGATTGTAAGTGGTTGAATTCGGCATTGCATGTGGAGTTCGGTGGGGTTGAGTGGAAGCAGGGTTAACGATACCGAAATCGTCTTCGTCATCAAACCCTAGAGAATAATGTTGACTGGCTTGTGGAGGCAGGGGTTGGGTGAGTACTTCGAAAGCCTGGACGAGTTTGGAGACGTTTCCGGACCGCCCGATCATGTCAATGGTCGTGTTGAGTGCGGCAGTAGAGAATGGCTGGAATATAGGCACTTCAGGGATGCCGGCCTCCACAGTTGCATTCCGACCCCATTGTATTGGAAAATGATCAGGAAAGTCCAAGTCAATGCCATACGCCGACTTCAGGAGCTGCGAAAAGATAGCTTGATCCGCGGTTTCCTTCGAGATGCGCACCACAAGATCCAGAACGTCAGAGGTGAAGTGCACACCGAGCGAGCTCATGTCGTCCAGCAACACCTTGCAAAATGCTGCGCAGTCGGACTGAATCCCTGCTCTGCGAGACTTGTACATGGGAAGGGAGAGTCGATGTGCAATGGACCGAAAGCTAAGAAAAAATGTCCGGATGTCTGGCTGGGCCTTGACAACGTGTCTGAGTTCATCATACACGCGCACAGAGCCGTACAGGTGACCAACGGCAGCAAACTGCTGCAGAACGTAGTTATAGTCGTCCAAAGAAGGCTTTTGGGTCACAGAACGAATGTTATGCATGACGGCCTTCAGTCTAGCTTCGTATGGGTGTGGCGCACGGGGGGGACCAGGGCCTTGCATACGTCTTGCAACAAACGGGCGAAGGATGGAAGGGCGAGGAACGCACTTCCGAAGGACCTTTTGATGGATTTCAAGAGGAAGAGTGTTGTAGTCCAGCGCATTCGCAAGGTCAACGTATCTCGCCCAAACGATGGAGAAGTCAATGTCATCCCGAGACAAGGCAATCTTGAAAGAGTCAATCTTGCGATCGTGACCGGCGTCGTGATTAACGCTCGACTCGACGACAAGTCCGGGTTCCACAATGCTCGGGGTTGGTGCTATTGCGGGGCAGTAGAATAAACAATGGTGCAGCGAGTGCCGTCGAAACTTTGTAGCGTTTTGGAGTTTCGTCAAAGATCTCTGCATAATACTTGCATCTGGAGAGTCACTGGAAAATTTGTGAGGTGCTCTAACTCAACTACTTTATGAAAATTCGCACGTGGCTGCAATCGCACGAAGCCATTTCATGTTAGGTTCAGCCAGCTCTCGTTTGTCCTGTTACACACTGTATAACGGTGGTAACTATGGTAGCAAGTGTCAAAAGACGAATGCAAAAATCACAACTTCCTGTATATAGCCGGCCTCTCCCGACCCACATGCTGTAAGTTTGAGTTTCCGGAGATCTTGTCAAGAACTTTCTCCCAGCCATCCCCCAAAACGTCCACGCAGTGTTCTGATTTGGCGAAGAAGGGTAGGCCGTCGTCATCCACAGGTAGGTTGAGTGGAAAGATAAGTGTGATGAGATAACCACCAGGTCTCAACAAAGCTGAAATTTACTTGCTCCAGTCACTCCTACGACCTGACGGATCACGACAAAAAACCTAAGAAAGAAGCTAGTCATTGTAAGGTTATGGAGACGCGAACTAAGAGGACACCGACGTGTAGTCACGGACCAGGGCGAACTGTTGACCACTAAGGATTGAAAGGTCGAAGAAGTCTACTACCTCGAACAAGACTTTGGTGCGTAAAATTCCCAAAGTAGCTGCGACAGTGACTGACGGAAATCAGAATCATAAGAAAGCACAAAGGACGTCTCGCTCGCTCGCAGCCTGAATTGCTGCTGGGGATAGATCGATGACCAACGCATCAAGTTCCAGATGAGACGCGATGAACGTTGCATCGTGAGCCTGGCAGATGTAAGTATTAAAACAGTTAAGTTGTTGTGCAGACCCGTAATACCCTGCAACACTATGAGGACACGACCGACCTTGGGAAGATCGAGTTTGTTTGATGAAATCAGGTCATGGAGTGGGAGCTAGACATTGACATCGCCCGAATCCCAAGGGGTGAACCTGACTCTCCTGAGGACGAAAATCAATTTATGAGGGGTATGTTGATGCCCACCATGTGTCATCCCAGCCACTGAGGGGGTGCCTTTTCACTAGGCAGATGAGCTCGAGGCTCGTTGGCAACTGAGACGGCCATGTGTTTGTAACAACCCGGAAATGGTAATCCTGGTCCGTGCGCAGAGGGGAGGCGTATAAAAGGGAGGGGCAGACAAATTGATACCTCATACTTACCTTGATGGCGCGTGCCCCTTCACGTCTCCGGGTGTGCGGGCCGTGGGGATCTTCCATAGCACGGCGACCCTGTCCATACAGAGGGTCACTGCGGCTTGTATGGGCTTCGGCTCATGCACTGTCTCAATATTTTCCAGTCCTGCCATGGCCACTCTGGCTGGGCAGGCCATCTTTTTTCGTTCCCACGCCGTCCTAACCCTAACCCCAGTGTAGTAAATACTATGGGCTCCAACAACTTCGGCACTCCCATAACTAATGTTTATTTATTCTGGACTTGTAAAAATTGAATTGAATTGAAGTTGTGTCAATTTATGACACCCGTGGGAATGAGTCACAAGTGTGACTTGCGCTGCCGCGTCACGCCGGCTGCACTTCCAGTTCCCTCGCTTGGTCTTCGCTAATATCAGAACAGCGTTCTGCCGACGGCCTGGATTGCTGTTCGTGGTGGACGTCAGTCTGCCATCGATGTGCGATCATCCACACGTATCCGCTTGTGCGTTGTTGGCATTGTCTCGCCACGATTGCAAGTACTGATCTGACCATTCATTCGCACCAGGCCCCGAACATTAACCGTCAAGGATTTGGACACACTCAGACACTCCGTTCTGTATCACCCCCCCATTGTCACGGACTCAGACCCCCGCGATATACGAAAACAACTCAATGAAGTCCTGGCCACTCCTAGCACGTCACGGGCGACGACTAGTTATGACCATAATGGCTACAACCACGACTGCGAAAATGGTGACAAAGATTATCGTGCGTGTCATCATCTTCTCTCCGAGTCACTGCAGCCTATCACCAGCTGCAACACAAGGGTCAGGTGATGACGATGATGATCCAGTGACGACAGAGACAACAGAAGTAGCACGACGAGGACATAATGAAGGCGATAATGTGGTCATTTTGTCCCGTCGTAAGCTGCCTCACCTGCCCACTACCTTGTCTTCCGCAATACAGCGGCATCAGACGCGTTGATGATGAATGCCACATCAATGACCACGGCATGACGACCTCGACGACACGAAAAGGATGGTAACGAATCGATGAGGACTTCGACGCGACGAAAAAGATGATGCGACGACCATGATAAGATGACAACGCGTTCGTCTCGATCCTGTCGCAAGATCAAGTCGATACCGTACACCAATGCGCCGTTGACATGGTCATCCTCGTCGGTGTGTCGTACAAAATATAGGCTCGACCCATAGCATTCTGTATCTAGCTGTGACATTCAAGTTTTGAGTACATGATTGTCTGTATCGACACCTCTGGCACAGGATACCCCGAAAGGCGTTGACATCTTCGAACCAGCGTCCCATTATCGAGTTGCCTCTAGGATCTCCATGGAAGTCACGCTGTTACCCCGGATCACCTCAAGTAACATGAGTCAGATCAAATAACAGACGATGCGAATAGTCAAACCCACCACTGTGCCAATTGGATGTTTTTGTGCAGGAGTCGTCTCTTCGAGCGCATCGTCAATCACCAAGTTGAGAAACAGATCGTAGCCGCGCAAAGTCCCGCTGACTTTACGACCACCCTGCAGATGAACAAACAATTTCTTGTCCATAAACTGGAAAGATGTCAGTTATGCATATCTTGTATTACGGAACGATGGACCTTTTTGAGTTCTGGCTGGGATGCTTTGGACATGTCGAAGTGTTGTTGATCAAGCTTTCAGGTCAGAGAGAAGCTTGGATCAGTTGCTTTTGCCATGTTTGGCCCTAGCCTTGGGCACGCCAGTCCACCAACCATCACGACCACGACAAGGGTACGTGCCAGTTAGTCAAAGATTTCAACGTTAGTCTCACTTTTCTTCATCTGTTTGGACCCGTTGAATGTGATACTGAGCTGTCGAACAGTGAACACATCAACAGTGCACTAGACCGCATAAATGGCTACACCTCCTTCCCGGACCGTGCCAAGCAGCCCAAACTCATCTGTTCAAGGCTCTTCTCGTACCAGAGACTGGAACAACCACAGAACAGCCGAAACGAGCTCAGCCTTTCGCGGAATTGGTCGGGGAAGGGGTGGCATCAAAGGTGGTCGAGGGGGAGGTCATCCGTCTAGCTCTGGCCAAAAAGGTGGTGGTCACCCGGACACAGTTGCACCTTCTCCGTCGTCGACAATGGCCTCTGTCTCGCGCAAGCCATCCACGCCGACTTCCAACGCCGCGGCACCGAGCAGCTTATCAGGGAACTTGAAAGCTGTCAATGGTTCTGTTGAGCGTAATAGTCGGCCTAAATCGGGGTCTCGCAAGCAGGTTCGAGCCACCCCAGCAGTCGTGGTACCCACTTCTCCCCCCCAAACTTCTCAGACTGCCCCTCCTACACCTTCTCGGTCTCATCGTCAACGTCACCCTCAGCAAGGAAAGGGCCCAACCGCAACTATGAAGCCGTTGGCTTTACGAACTGCAATCAGAACAAAAAATTCACGAGCACTTCCGTCTCAGACAGCTTTACGCAAAGATGTTCCACCGCACCTCGCAGCTGCCCACGAAGCGGAAGTTCGTCATGACATCGATGTGTTGGTAGAACGTGTCAGGGCGGTCGCAATGGCTGAAAATCGTCCGACGACCCCTGGCAGCCATATCGATTGGGCCGGTGATGAAGATGGCTCCCTGCCCGATCTTGACGATTGGGGTGTTACAACAACACACACTGACGCACCCCGTGATGATGGTCAAAGCGAGGAAATTTCTCCAATCCTGGCGGACACTCTCAAACGGCTGCCGGAGCCAAATTCAGAAGTTCACCAAGGATCGCAGGAAATGGAAAGTTACGATGTCGAACCAGAGCAGACCCAAAAATCGTCTACCGAACCCTCGTTCATGTTTAATCACACGGAAGAAGTGGACATCGTGCTACCCACTGTCGAGATCCCAGAGCAAGGTATTATAGTACCTGCACTTGTGGAAAATTCATCATCCCACACTATCTCCGATGGAAAGCACCCGTTGCACCCCTCCCTTCCATCCAAGCCTGTGGCCGCCATGGAGAGTCTGCGTGCCCGAGGTAGATCGACCAGTAAACCTTCCGATCTCCCTTCCAACCCACCTGTATTCGTTGCAGAAGAGGATGCGCCCGCAGCAAATACCGAGGGATTGTCTGAATCGATCCACGCACTGTCCATGGAGGAACGTCTTGCGTTGGAGAGAGTATCTAGCGCATCGCCTAGCGAACGAGGTCTTACCGCATCGATCCACGCGCCTGTGCCAGGTTTACCAGAGTCTCGTTCGGCTCCTAACATCCTGTCTACTCACACTCAGTCCACGAGTTCCCGTGCTCATTCACGTTCGCAAACGGAAGGTCGATCCGGAGTGCATCAACTGCACACTTCCCCCCCAGCTACGGCATCTCACCGACATGGACGATCTGGTGCCTCTTCTCCCCTCGGAAAACACGTCTACACTCATTCCCGCAATCATTCTACGCCTGCGGGAGGTGCAAGTTCCCGATTGCCACAGGCTTCCCGTCCCGTTATAACTGGTGAAGCAATTTCTAGGCTGGCCCGGACAATTGGCGGAATTGGACCCACTCCCCGTACACAGGCGATCACCGTCACGAAAGATTCTACCATCCCGTCGTGAAATCTGACTCACAACCTACATCTTGATCTACACGCAATGCTCTAAATCGTTCGGATAATTGTTTTATATTTCGTTGGAGTAAATAGGTTTTGATCTCGCCACGTCTAATCCCAAGCATATACCCAAATTTTCTCTTACACTGGATAGGTGTAGTATTTCGTTTCCAACGAACTAGAGTGGTGGTGTATGTATCGCACATTCCTAACTTCTTATTTACTTGAATGAAATTGTCAATCAATGTGATGAACTGTGCGCGAGGGAGAGACAGTTAAGTCGCTGAACGGTCAGAACCGTCTGTGGTTTCCCGTTAGATTCCTCTAGTGCTTAGTTGTCGGGTGACTCTGACGCTGAAATAATTACTGCCCCGACAGTAATCGAGTTCGATCCCGGCGTTAGCGTTCTAGAGGACTCCGAGTCAGAAGTCCGCGTTCCCAACGCTGGCAGGAACTTTAAAATTGTGATCGGTCGACTAGAACATGGTCCGAACCGCGCTGCTCGGTCCTCGGACTCCCATTTGAAATGTCTTTTCCTCTACGTCAGCCGTGTTTACCTGCGTAATTGCCCATCGAGCAGGCCAACGCTAAGTCTTGATTTGTCATTTTTGCAGTAGATACACCTGAAAGCCTCACTCGACTTTGCTGCAACAGATAACACACCGGCAACGATGGCCCTGACTCGAGAGGTGATCAGAGGTGATCAGAGAACAGTATTTGCTGGATCACTTGAAGAATAGCCCGAACTCGCTCGCTATTAGTACAGTTGAGGTATTCGATAGGGTGGTACGAGGCTAGTAGGTTGCGCTTGGGTGGCATTCGAGATCATTGTAAAAAAAACCATCTGAATCCAAGCAGCTGAGGCGATAAATCGACGCCGCTGTCGAGCCAGCGGGCCGGCGGTGGAGTGAATTTCTCCTCATTCACCATAAGTTCACGTGCTGGCCTGCAATGAAATTACACTCAGTCCCACCCGATACGGCTGTTGGTTAATGCTCAGATAATATGAATTAAGGTCTTATCCTGCGCTGAAATACGACAGTTCGAGTCCAATGGCTTTGATTGGTTTCGATCGACTTGAAAGGTCCGAAACAACACCCAAGCTGACTAACATTTGCTTCAAGCGTCCTTCCCACAACAACGAGACAGTCTTCAAAAGT
The DNA here is from genome assembly GCA_038094595.1 of Pulveroboletus aff. annulatus. NCBI lineage: Eukaryota > Fungi > Basidiomycota > Agaricomycetes > Boletales > Boletaceae > Pulveroboletus > Pulveroboletus aff. annulatus. The sequence continues at coordinate 239,009 of JBBPTX010000002.1, read as the reverse complement.
GTTGAGTGGCACTTCACGACAATGCCTAAATGAATAGGACGAACATTATTGGTTGATATCCTGGTTTTCACGACACCTCGGATGATTGACTCTGAGTCGAGTAATCTTTGTTGTGGGTGACTGGAATCGCTGTCAGGAGACGGAGAAGTGTTGCCGTCTGAGATCGATTGTGAGAGAGAACGTCGCATCCACCACTCTGCACCCATGGTCCACTCGCTAGCATAGCTGTAGACATTGAAGTCAAATCTTGAGCACAAAGAAAGGTCCCGTGAGACCTTGGCCGCATATGCGGTTGAAACGTGACCCATCATCGGATTGAACAGGGCAGTAATCGTCGTCGGTGGTTGAGATGACTGTGTCTGAGATGCAGTCGGCGGGTCCGAGAGTGTCGTAAATCGAATTCCAGTAGACACTGTAATGAAAGAACTGAGGACAGGCCTGTCAAGACACAGCCAACTTCATACCTCCCGCGCTCTTCTCCTTTGCACTAATGTAAAATTCTGCCCCAGCGGAAACACGGCCCCTGAGTCCGCCGCCAGTAGCATCTTCCTCGTCTACACGTTTTACTCGAGTGCCAATCGAAGAACTTGAGTCCCCAGAAGGCTCCACGGCATTACCGAGTTTGCCAAAATTATGCAATACACGCACCCCCCACATTCCATCTTCAGCGCTCCAAGTATACTCGGTGCACCATTTTCCAACGTCGTGTTGCAGGCTAAACATGATGTTACTCACATTCTCCCCGCGCACCCTCCCCTCTCCGGTGAGACTCGATCGCGGGTCGGAGATGGCAGCTACGAGAGCCTGTACAGTTGGGGATACCCGAGTTGAGTACAAGGCATCCAATCGACCAGAAGGAAGGTACAGGCGACCATAGAGGAGATAATCTGTCGTGGGTCCCTGCCGGTCAACGTTTCAAGTCAGGTACAAAGCTTATTAGTTGGATACATACCCCGCGAGTCAACACGCTTGCCGGCCAGCCATTCCTCCTTTCCCTCTGGTCGTCGCGGTTGACTGCAAAGTTTGAAGCGCTCGATCATATCTTTGAAACGCATGTTTCCAGAGCTCTGGATGTCTAGGTCGCGCGAGGTAAAGATGTATCCCACCGACCCATTGAGCGAAGGCATCGCATTGATCGAATACGACGTGTTGAAAAGCGGGTTGGGTGATTTAGATATTGAAAGATGCAATCCATGTGGGATGTTGAAGTCCAGTATAGCTGTCCGAGAGGTTAGGCCATTGGGTAGGCCACGCGGAAAGTACATACCACTGGAGGACCGGGTCATGTTCGCATAGAGATTATCTTCATTCCAACCTGTCGCCTTGTAATAACTTCGCAAGACATAGGATGCGAATGGATGCATTTTCGAGCTCACTGGCACGAGGAACTTGAAGGCGCCCGGAGTGTCATACACCGTGACGAAAGTGTTAGTGTATTGATTACATAATGCAGCCCTCATAGTATCTGCATAACCTGAATGATAGTTGGCCTGATCTCCGCATCATCCCAACACATTTGCATGACTTTCCAGAGGTGATCATCAAGTCCTCTCGAAATGGTAGCGTCGTCACGAGGCCTAGGAGGCTTTTCACCCGAAGCTACCTTGATAATAACTTGGGTGGTGTGTCTGACAGTCGACCAGGGCATCGCATGCGTCATCAACTGCTTACAAGTTATGAGGAGCTCGACACAACATCAAGAAACCAATATACCTCTAACATTGTCATTCCGAGGGCGTAAACGTCAGCGGCCATGGTGAGTCTTCCCTTGTCAAAGCAAAGCTCGGGTGCTAACCACCGCTGAGAGTTGGAAACTCTAAAATCAAGCATTAGTGTATTTCGTAAGGTAAAAACAGATGGTATTTACCCAGCGGACTGGGTGAATGGTACACCCGTTATATCTTCTACAACCTGACATGATGTGTTAGGGAGCCAAAATATAAGAACATCAGAGAGCGTACTCTCGAGAAACCAAAGTCGGCAAGAAGTGGGTTTCCAGCGGCATCAATGATAATATTAGCCTTTCGAAGAGCACGTTAGGTGTAAATATAGACGAAAGCGTCTGCATATACCCCTTTCAAGTCCCCGTGCACAATGGGTGGATCCATGGTGTGCAGAACGCCAACACCTGCATTGATGCCTCGAATCTGTGAGAATATTTGATAAATCATGTAGATGACAATTTAATCATCAATCTCACCAATGCAATGTGGTCGACGTCCGGGAAGCGGGCAACATACTTGTCAGCTGTTCCGTTTGGGTGCCACGGACTGACGACATAACTATCTCATATTGCAGACATCAAGGCGAAGTTAGATCTCGGGATTAGTGGTGACGCACGGGAATGGTCCATCATCTTGACAGAACCCGTAGAGTGGGAGAATGTGGCGTCCTTGATCACTTTCCCATACCCTGTTCCAAATGTCGACTTCGCGTCTAAATCGCTGATGAAATTTTTATACAAAACTTAACCAGTATTTAGGATGCTGGAATACCTGTAGACTTCTGGGAGTAGAGTGAACGGCACGCAAGATCTTGATGGCAACTTTTTCTTCATTCAGGTATAGTCCTTCCCAGATATCCATGGAACCGGTCCCACTGACGGGGTACTGTCCAAGACGACGCACTTCCCCCCGTTGTAAATGCATATTCGCAAGAAGTTTTCCGGTACACTTTTGGATGCGGTATAGATTAGTTCCCAGTCCTCCGGTATCGTGATTAGGAGTGATTGAAAGATTCTGCGAACGAATAAGGCAGATACAAATAACTACACACCCACTGCGCACCTTTTGCATGAATGCCATGATGGCCTTGATGTCAGTGCTTTGTTGATGCTGGGTCATTGCAATGATTGATTGGGAATTCTTGATATCAGAGAGATAGTTCAAGATCTCGGCTTGGTCGCGTTCGTTGTTTGCCTTGAGCTCGGACTGCCAGACTGCAGTGTCTAGTGCTGCAGTGAGCTAGCGAGGAGATCAGCCGGAGAAGAGTACGGAATGTCGGACACACTTGGAGCTTCACCAAACTATCGTTGACTTCCATGTGACAGTCTTGGATAGCAGCTGCCAGATCTGCCTGCTTGATGAACAGCTCAAGTGCACCTTTCGAGCACCACTTGTCCATACGATTGATAATGTTGTTGAGTGTACTGAATACTTGGCATGAGAACTGGCGGACACGCGGGGCATATGGAAAAAGACACCTCTGAACACCAGCGACCAATCGCTGTTGCTCGGGAGGGGAAACACCCTCGCCTTTTTGCTGAACGACGACCAAGAAACTGATACAGCGATCTTGAAGCTGTTGCAGGGCGTTCCTGATGGACAATAAGAGATCGCAAGTTGAGATGGGGATCGGCCTACTTGTTTGCGTGGGCCTGGTTGATCAAGGATATGAGGGTATTGACGAGGCCGATCGCTGGCGCAAGCCATGGGACAGGGACAAACTGGGCGGTAACCTGGGCAGACCCAAGGAAGACTCCAGTAGCATACGAGACGGAGGAAAGGACCGACATGGGTGGTGAAGAGAAAGAAGGAGACGAGGACGAGGAGGGTTTTAATATCACGCACAGGATGGCCAGCACACACGTGACGGATATGCGTCTCCTGCCCCAGCCAACACCGTCTCTGCCCGCGTTCGGGTCCCTTCTCGTCCATGGCCCCTATCACCCCTCGGCACCGATCCATCTCTGTCTCTCCATACCACCACAGGCGCATGCCGTCCTCATATCCCCATCCCGCCACGCATTCCTGCAAACCCTCCAGGACCACAACGACACATGGCTCGACGCGTACGCCGGAACAGGCACAGTCGCAGCCGCGTGTGCCAGAGTCACTGTCTTGTTGGCCACTTTTTATCACCCATGTCCCTTCCGTGACCTTCTCTCTGCAGCTATCCCTCCACCCCAAAACACCTCGTTGCGGTCCTTGCCATGCTCCGCACACATATTCTTTCCTCCCCAGCTGTCCCGATCGCTCCCAAAGTAACGCTCGATCGTGCACCCACCCTACTTGTACTGCACGAACCCTCCGTGTACTTGTTGCCCGAGCGAGAGTAAGTCGAGGTGCTTGCACTCTTGCCCTCTCAGCCATTCATATCCGCACAAGACACACGGTATCCTCTTATCTCTTGCTGATCACCCACGCGCTGTCCACCCTCGAGTACCTGTCGTCGCAATTTCCAGCGTATGTCACCTCGCTCCCTCGCTCCTACAGGCATGACCCACACACACAGTTCGCCCCCCACGAGTCTCGCGGTTTTTGACTCCCAACTAGATCACCTCAAGCTTCCCGTAATTCGGACACCGTCAACGAGCGCTTTTGATGAACGTGATGGCACTGAGGACGAACCCAGACCCGAGTCCGTGCTGTCCTTTGCAGAAAAGTATTTTGAACTTTCGGGCACATTCCAATGTCGGTGGGACTCTGGGTTTCATTTCATCAGTTTCCGGCTTAGTCCCGCATTCCAGTACAAGATCAATCCGAAGCGTCTGTCTTTGTATTCCGCCGTGTCGGGGAAGATTAGCCTGAGATGTTGGGTGATGTTTGTATTCATTTGGCAGCTCAAGTTCTTGCTCAGTCATCATGCCATCTGAATCTGACGTCGGTGCAGCGGGTTTCTTTTCCTTTGTTCTAACGCCGGGCTCTTCCTTGCATCCACCGTTCTTGTTGGCGGTCGACTGTGCCTTTGCTCTCCTTTTTGTGGTCTTTGCCTGGTCAGCCTACCTCACCAGCGGTAATATCCACTTTTTTTTCCTGATGGCAATCGAGATTGCACTGTGGGCGAGTATCAAGTGGTATGTAGGTTATTGCTCTTTGCGATGCTGATGCTTACATTGCCGCAGGTTCATTCAAGAGTTGAAAATGCTACATGTCTCGGATGGGAAGAAAGATCGGTGACAAGACTCTGATTTTAAAATTAGTGTCCCTTGACTAGCGTGTCTTCTCACTGCCCTCATACCAACGTTTTGTTCGTCTGGCACTTTCTTGTGCCAATAAGAATACTGTAAACACGTCAGTGCAGCGTAATGTGGGTTGAAAACACAACCCACGCTCTCTTTCTGTCACGTCCAGGCCCTCTCTAAATGATTGCGTTGCCTCACTACTGGCTCCTCCCGCAGGACCTAAGCCTGCAAAATGTTGTGCTTGGTCAATTACTTCTGTGAGACGCCCCCGGAATGTCTGTTGACGCCATCGCCTTAGCCGAGATGCTCCTGATACATAACAGCCACACACCTGCGCCAGAACTGCCTCCAGCTCAAGACTTTGTTCTTCCGATAATCTAGAAACTGGAATCAGCACCGCTGCTGAATATTTGCTGTGGTTCATTCACATCTCCATGATCATCTTCCCAAAGCCATACCACAATCCGCCGGCTCCGACGAGTGAGGAGAGTTTAACGCTCCGAGGCTCTGCTTTGAGTGCATTCCTAACTCTGGTGCCAAAAGGAACCGGCGTAGCTACATCGGCCCAGTCACTGTCAAGGTCACATAATGAACGAGTGAACTGGACGATGCAATAGACGCCCACGAATAGAGAAAGATGTACGCCAACCACATCGGGAGTGGGACCTTTGTCAGGGCCTTTATCTGTTGAGCCCCTCCTTGAGCGTGACAATACCTTGATGTTTCAACGGGAACGTACATCCTTGTCGGAACCTCCGCCAAGGTGCCCCATACGGGGTACATCTATCTTAAAAGTACATTGTATCTTCTACACAAGATGATATGTAGCGACAGTCAATCTTGTGGACAAAGCACACACCTGATTTTCTGCCAGGATCGCGTCTATTGAGAAATAATCATAGTCCATGGCGAAGTCAGTACACGTATACTTCAGGTTGTGTTGAGGACACCGGCGCTAGTAACCGACCTGTCACGATGGTGGCTCCAGGCTCCGGCCTACCAATACACGCAACCACATGAACACGCTCAGACACATTGTGCTACTCGCACGACCGGCATCACACCTCGCGACTCGCTACCAACGCTCATTTTCGTTTACACCTCGGGTACATGCAAGAATAAAAAGGTCGTCAGAGCTTGGCTCGAGCCTAGGCAGCTTCGAGGAGGTGGCAAATCTCCCCGCCGTTCGAAAACTATTGAGTAGTCCAGAAACCGTGAAAGCGCTGGATGAGATCCAGCAACTCATGCAGGAAAAAGGTGACTCATTTCCGATGTCCCTCCTTGCTGTGAGATGACGAGCGGTAACAGGAATCGACCCAACCACGGGACCGACGACGATGCAATTGTTCCAGCTCTTGTCCAACGCCGAGTTTCGCAAGGCGGGTAAAAAGCTGAAAGAAGAGCTTGAGAAGGCCGGTGTTGATCTGAGAGACCATGTAAGCTGCTGCAATGGCAGACAACGACGCTCTTTCTCTCAACCTTGTCTTTAACTGCAGGAGCTCTTGAACGCGTGGAAGAGTTTGCAGAAGAAAACTGGTGGAAGTTGACCAGCTCCTCCATCTCACTATCGTACTATACATGTGTATCTATGTCTATTTCGTCCCACGGCACAAGCCGGCATGCGGGAGCACAATCAGACATAACTGGTTTTCCCTGGGGTCACTGCTCCATGGACACACAACAAACGTCTCCGCCAACCGAGGCACCTGAGTATCCGCTTCCTGCCACTCATTTCTATTCAGTCGAGTATCCAGGTTATGTGCAACATTCGTCTGTCCCCTTGGCGGTTCGCAATCTAGGGGGTACATCTAAACTAGAGGGTGCATTCAGGCGCACCTCCGCGAGGAATGAAGCTCTACTGGAGCTGAACTTCCGCTACGGAAACCCTTATGCGCACCCAATACCAGGTGATATCGTCGGTACAAGCAATGTCCTGGTCAAGGTCACAAAGAGAAAGCGTCGCCACGCGGACGATGATGGTATCGTTGGCGATTACACCGCGGTGCCATTAGGTGTCATTTTAAAGACTGCTCGATTTCGCTGTGAGTGTAGTTGTTGCAGTTATCATGGCGAACGTTCACAGGTAGGGAAGCCATGGCAGATTATCACTTTCAGCCTGAGATGTCCGACCCCGTCGCGCAATTGCGGCTTGCAATGGACAGAATGGATGGTAAGGGTGAATGTCCACATACCATTCGTTGATGCGAAGCAATTGGTTGGCAGTCGATGCCGTTAGAAAGTATGCCATCCCCGAAGAGAAAGAAGAATATGTTCTTTCTTCCCCTGCAGGGGGGGATCCTAACATCGACCCTGACCTCATGAAATATGACAGATTATCGGTTACACAAAGTACTTTAAGGCTCTTTCCGCCTCCAATATTCAGTCGTCAAGGGATCCCTCAGAACTACAAGTGAGCGACCTGTTTCTCTCCCCATACCACGGGTTTGATACTGGATAGTTTCAAGCCTAACCCCGCGTCAATGGCTGCTGTTGTAGTCAATGAGGAAACAGGTGAGGAACGTAAGCGATTGATCAATAAAAGTCGTTGGAAAGGATATGGCCCCGCAACGGTCGCTTTTGGGGACCCTAATGTTCGTTTTTTCTTCTTCTGATTCTTGTTCTTGTCTTAGATTTGATAGGTTCCGGAGGCTCCAATTCCCGCCGTACAACACGCCAAAAATCAAGTAAAACTGCAGCTCTTGGAACGTGTTACGCAGGTTATTTCTTTCATCACACCCTTCTGATATCATGGATAACGTATCCATTAGATGATACGGGATCGTCCAATCTGGACACGTGCTGCCCTATATAATCAGTTCAGTCCCGCAGAAGTAAGAGAGATCCACAAGTGAGGGCCTTTTGAATCTTTACTTTGTTTGTGATGTCATCTCGTATTCTGCAGTTCCAAGATTTTACTTCCTCTTGTCTGTTATACATTTCAGGATGGACCTTGGCGGGATACTCTTATTCGCCTCAAGTACGACCCAAGAAAGCATCCAGAGGCTCGATTGTAAGCTCTTCCGTGAGGAGTTGTATCGTTGAACGGCCTGAAAAATCCGACAGCTATCAGCGTATCTATTTTCGTAATGCAAACCACCCAATGTCAAGGGTCTCCATTGTCTCCCGAAGGCAGGAAGGGAGATCAGCAACCACATACATCACCAGATCTATTGAACAGGAAGAAACAATGGACGCTGAACGGCGGTGACTAACGTTTACCTTTTCTGTGAACGATTCGTAACGTTGCCTCTTGCTCAGCAAATCACATATATTCGATGGTGTCCAACTCACCAAGGAAACAGCAGCTTTCCAGCTCTGTGATATACATGACCCAATGTTGAAAAACATGATCGAAAGCGAGGAAGATTTGCGTGAAACATGCGATGTAGGTACTATATTAACCAGCTCACGCTCCCATCCCTTACCTGCTTTAGGAACGAGATGGGTGGTATAGTGCGCATGCGCTCGAGAAGATCAAGCTCGTCCTCCGTCATAAGTTTTTTTCTCTGTTGCAAGGTCATGTTGCTACTCAGGCAGAGTGCGAGGCACTCCTCGAAGAGGGCGCGGCGGGTAAGAAGACGCAAACCACGCGAATCAAGAAGCTCAAATATGGCAAACACAACATGGCCAAGGGAGCACTCCGACCGGAGGACGCAGCAGTATGTTCCACAGGGGCTATTCCCACCAAAGCTTACTTTTTCTTTCACCCTCAGGCTGCAAGGTTGCAAGCCGCCCTTGAACGCAGTGCGAGGAACCTACAAGCGAGTCGGAAAGAGAAACTAGGGGAACATTCACTTACACCGGGAACCCGGTCATGACGTACGGCGAATGAGATAGTGAAATGCGATATAGTGTGACCTACGTCATAGCGCATGGTTACGATAGGTGGTACATGGGTCGAACGTGAACTACACGCCTGCGATGGGGCATCGCGAAGAGATTCACAGGTACTATGAACTTTTGTTCCGCTCTGCGCGTGCTTTTTGCTGGTGAGGTGTAAGATAGGAGTAACGATAAGGAGAAGATGAAGCGTACAGATCCAACGAGCGCATAGAGAGCATTCTTGCGGAACTACATGACGGTGAGGTGATAACTCCAGGTACTAACCAGACAAAGCTAGCACACCTTGGGATCAACCTATGCAGGGAAGGCTTGACGTCGGGGAATGAGAGGTAAGAAGGAAAAGTACACACCCCCTTCAGCGAACGCGTCCGTTTCGTCTGTGGCCTCTTGATGCCATTGCGGTGGGCCTTGCGGTTCTGGTTGTGGTTTGTGTGGCTGGCAAGCATTAGCTTGAATCCAAAGCATGGCAAGAAGGGTGTGCACACTTTTTGGACTTGGCCATAACGTCGGCTTTGTAGGCTGCACACTTGATCCAAGCAGGTGGGCGAACGTGGCTGGAGAACTATATAGTTGATGCGGTATTTGCCGGTCTATCGATACCGACTTCGGCCGAGGTCGTCAGGATCGGTCGAGATCGGCCGAGATCGCTTATGTTGTTATGTTAAATTCTGAACCGAAGATCACTCTCAGGCTTTTGCTGTCCCCCCATCGCCATTGTCATCTGCCATAATTAATTCCATGCCAGCACCCATCACTGGTCCCCGTACTTTGTACGATAAGATCTGGGACGACCATGTTGTGTGAGTGGCAGTCACGCATATCGACATCAAGCTCAACTGTCCTCAGCGATGTCATGGATGATGGATTAGCCCTTATCTACATTGATCGGTACGCGCATCTGCTTTGCGGACGAACCCGATGCTGAGCTCGTTTGCAGTCATCTTGTTCACGAGGTTACGAGCCCTCAGGCATTCGAGGGATTGTGCGCTCCTGATTTGATCACGTTGACTTGTTTGCTGATTGCACGGGTAGGCGGACTGCTGGCCGAGAGGTTCGACGCCCAGATTGTACCCTAGCAACTGTAGACCATAACATTCCGTTAGTCTTTTCCACACTCTCAAAATCGGTTCAAAATCCTCATTCAATACAAGGACTACCTCCCGTAAAAACTACAAGTCTGTCGATACGTTTGTAGCAGAGCTCGATTCCCGCGCACAGTGTTTAGCCATCGAAGAAAACGTGAAGGAGTTTGGACTCACTTACTTTGGTCTGGCTGACCGCCGCCAAGGTATGCAGTTCCATGTTTCTGCAAACTCTGACGCTGACAGATCTATAGGCATTGTGCATGTCATCGGACCTGAGCAAGGTTTCACGGCAAGACATGCTTTTCTCGACACTCAGTATACAGTCTTACCTTCGTATAGCTTCCCGGCATTACATGCGTTTGCGGTGATTCGCACACCTCCAGTATGTCTCTTGTATCATATTTTTACAAATCATTCACCTATTCTTTCGCAGCCCACGGTGCATTTGGCTCTCTGGCATTCGGCATCGGAACATCCGAGGTCGAGCACGTTCTTGCTACTCAAACTTTATTGCAACGAAAGGGAAAGAACATGCGCATCACCGTAGACGGCGAGCTGGCCGAGGGTGTAACTTCAAAAGATGTCATCCTGCATATCATCGGGCTCATCGGAACAGCCGGAGGCACAGGACATGTCATCGAGTATGCTGGCTCAGTCTTTCGCGGCTTTAGTATGGAGGCTCGTATGAGCGTCTGTAACATGAGTATCGAAGCCGGTGCCCGAGCCGGTATGGTCGCGCCAGATGAAGTTACCTTTGAATACCTCCGCGATCGGCCTCTGGCTCCAAAGGGTGATGCATGGGAACACGCTGTGGGTTATTGGCGTACCTTGAAGAGCGACGACGACGCAAAGTTCGATACCGAAATAAAGATCAACGCAGCCGATATACCACCCACCGTAACATGGGGCACGTCCCCCCAAGATGTTGTTCCTATCACTGGCTCCGTTCCGGATCCTACGACAATGACAGATCCTGCCAAGCGCGCCGCGACAGTGCGAGCCTTGACCTACATGGGACTGCAACCGAATACTCGCATGGAGGACATTATATTGGATAAGATCTTCATTGGTTCCTGCACCAATAGTCGTGTTGAAGATCTTCGTTCTGCTGCTCGGGTTGTCTTAGCTGCTGGTCTCGACGCCAAGGTGTCACCAAACGTCCAAGCCATGGTAGTTCCTGGCTCAGGGTTGGTTAAACAACATGCAGAAGCAGAGGGACTGGATAGCATTTTCAAGCGGGCTGGTTTTGACTGGCGGGAGGCTGGATGCTCCATGTGCTTGGGCATGAATCCTGATCAATTGGCCCCTGGTGAACGCTGTGCCAGCACAAGTAACCGTAATTTCGAAGGTCGTCAAGGTGCTGGAGGACGGACCCATCTCGTCAGTCCTGCCATGGCGGCAGCAGCAGCCATTTCCGGAAAGTTAACTGATGTTCGGAAGATGTTGGGTTCAAGGACGGAGACTAACGTTACTGGAACGCCTAAGTTAAAGCAATCGAGCCCACACGAGTTCTTGACCGACACTGTTCTTCCTCCTCCCGAGCCGCAGCCCCTTGCTAATGCGTCTCGCGCATCTACCCTGAATCAACCTCCCTCTCCGAACTCTGGAGTTCCAAAGTTTGTCGTTGTAAAGGGAGTCGCAGCGCCCTTACACATGGCCAACGTCGACACAGATATGATCATTCCCAAGCAGTTTCTCAAAACATTGAAGCGTACCGGTTTATCTCATGCCTTGTTCTACGCTCTTCGCTTCAATGCCGAGACTGGCGAGAAAACAGAATTTGTTCTGAACCGTGCCCCGTACGACCAGGCAAAAATTCTCGTTGTCAACGGGCCAAACTTTGGATGTGGCAGCTCCCGGGAGCACGCTGCATGGAGCTTGTGCGTTTTTATCGGGCCACCTGGCTCTTGAACCTGACTGTTTCGAATAATAGGAATGACTTTGGGATTCGCTGTATTATCGCCCCAAGTTTCGGCGAGATTTTCCGGAACAACGCCATGCAGAACGGCATGCTTCCATTGTCGCTTTCTCAAGCAGAGTGCAAAGAACTTGCCTTGGACGCAGAGGCAGGCGTAGAACTCGAGATCGACCTCGAAAACCAGGAAGTGAAACGGGGAAACGGCAAGTCGGTGATCCACTTTACAGTGGATCCTTTCCGACGGCACCGGTTATTGAATGGTCTGGATGATATCGCGCTGACACTACAGAAGGAAGATGCTATCACCACATTTGAACAAAGGAGGAGTACAACTTGGCCTTGGCTGGATGGGTTCGGGTATAAAGGCAAGAAGATTCCGGTTGCTCCGGTAAAGGCCGCGAGCAAGAAGGCGGAATGGTGAAAACTGCATGCAACGGACTGGATAGTAGTAAACAATACGTGTACAATATTGCGAATCTTGTCGCACAAGGTATACTCGAGACTGAGCCTAGACACTGCCCAATTTGTGGTAGTTAACATAATATAGGCTATTACAGCAGAAGCACTCGAACGAGTCCTTTCACTATCCATTTCAACACATCTCCTGCGCAGTGCCCTGGGGGCATCGCTCGAGGCTGCAGATTTCGGGCGCACATGCCTCCGACAGCTACGACCACGACCACGACCCCTTCAAAGTCCCAGGATCATCACATACTGACGGCTCAGCCCAAGTTGGTGGATTCAGACGGGTCACAAGCAAAGCAGGAACCCCCACAGTCCATTGCTCGCAGGTCACCGCTCTTGTTGAAGCAGACTTCGGTGTCTGAATCAGGACAGTTATACGCCAACAAAGTCCCTCATCGTTCTAGCAAACCGATCATCAATTGGTTCCAACGCAAACTCGGTGGGTCAGGCAGAACGAGGAGGATTCCAGATGGAAACAGCTTGAACGTCGCCCCAAAGACCGTCCCAAATGGCAAGAGCCATCTTGGCGTCACGACCACCACTGCTCCGAGACCCAGCAGTCGTACCGTCCCTTCTCCTTGGTCACAGGCTGCTCCCGCCACATCTCAGCGGCAGAGTTCTCTCCATCCTCACAGGAGAGGTGTTCCGTCTACTGTGCCGCAACGACGTACCACCTCGCTCACAGACGCGGAGACCGAGCAAAATCAATCTCTACATTCGGGTGATGACGATAATGTGGATTCCTCCACCCGTCGTTCATCCCTAGCTCGTGATTCGATGTGGTCACCTGCGAGTGCCCTTGAGGCCGACGAAGATGCGTCATTGCGTCCCCTCCCTCCTAGTTCCCCTCCGTCACCTTCGCTTTCCCATTCCTCTTCATCCTACATTTCTCATTCGCGAACCTTCCGCAGTATTGCAGCCAGCACCAAACCTACTACAGTTCTCAGCATCGATCTCCCACCTGCAGGTGTCGCGCACATTGCCCAGGTCCCCGTGACTCCTGTGCCACAGATTTCGCCGCGCCATGCCCTTCATGCACGTTCCTCTTCCACAGGTACTAACGGTGGTCTGGTAGGCAGCGGTGCGTCTATCACCTTTTCTGCCCTCCCACCATCTCCCCAGTCTGCATCGCATCCCTCTTCCTCGATGCATGCACATCTTGCTTCATCAAACACTGCACATTATGGACACAATGCCCATGGGCTTCAGGCACCGCTCCATACAGCACACCATCCACGAAATAATCCACGTCCCTCTTCGCCACCCCTTGACAATGCCTCAATGCTTACTCTTGCTTCCTCGGCGTATGCGATGCCCGGCGCACGCTTGACAATTGGTTCATTAGGGTCTGCAACCTTGTCTGGCCTACTTGGAGGCGGTGACTCTATCTCTCATCTCGGAGGTAGTGTTCTTGGGGATTTGGAGGGAGAGAATACCAGCCAGTTCCTTCTTGCTGATGATGATAGATTAGATGTCGACGGGGAGCGGGATGTGGATGCCAGCCTACGTGCTCTCAGACCCAGAAGCTCAAGGAGAGGAAGCTGGGATAGCGAAGTCAGTGGATGGAGTGCCAGGGTTCTCGGGAGCGGTCCAGGCATAATTATGGGAAACAAGAACACGTGGGCAGGCAACAGTATGAAAACTGGGGGACCGATGAGCTTAGAGGACGGTGGGGATGAGACGGTCAACGAGAGGGTGGTTGAAGGTGGAGCGAGCGTGGAGTCCCCGTCCGAACCTGGAGATCGAGGTGTGCTTCCTATTATTGAGGTTGGAGGAGTGGATGACCGAAAAAAAAAATAGAGTCGGGATGTCCTGAAGCTCGAGAGCGGAATGAAGAAGACGTACGCTCAACTTTGGGGCGAGCGGCAGGTGCAGCAGCCCTGAAAGCCCCATTCATTGGTAAAGGACATTAACTTGCACCTATGATGGACATTTCTGTGTCGTGATACTGGTTGTTTCGTTGCACACCCGTTTCAAATATTCTTGTCGCTCCGGTCAGTTTATTCAACTTATACTCTGCACCACAGTACACTAGTGTCTCTGGTCTATTTGGCATAGCACATCTTGTACGACATACTATTCGCAGTCGCACTGCCGCCTCATCATCTGGTCTGAAACCTTGCCTGGAAAGGGCTAAGTGGCTGTTGATGTCTATTCACTTCCGATGACCACGGGAGCGCCTTACATAACCTCTGATAAGAACTCATTTACGGAGGCTCATCACGTGAGTATGCCACTGGCAGTACTTCGTACATTGATATTGTGTATTTATTTGTTCGAATCGAAGCCAGGTTTCCAAGGATGCTCAGGTGAATTTTTTCTGCAACTTCGTCGCTTCGAAAATGCTGTTGAGAGGGCTCATAGGAAAAACTTGCTCGCAGCTGTTCAGAGGGCAGTACTCGAGTTCGGCCTATACTCCTCTACGACGCTTATGGAAACTTGCGAAGGATGCTGCGAGACCCGACAACATCACTCTTGCAGTATCTATGACTGCTGCTCTCAGTGCCAGGGATGGCTGTCCAGACTATTCCACGTATTCACAGGTACGGTTTATAATACTGATATCTGTATGTGATTTGATGCGCAGTGGTGACAATCCAGACCCAGCACGGTGTTCCTTCGGTTGGCCCCCTAGGCTTGCCTTACATGAGACCCGATCCTGCATGTCGTACTTTCAACAGCACGTCCGTAGAGGTATGCCGTGTCAGACTTTTTGGTTGACACTTAGATTTCAATCCCACAGAAAGTCATTTCGGACATGAGCGCACGTTTAAAAGATCCTGATATCGCTCGTTTGTTCGAGAACACTTTCCCAAACACCCTTGGTGGGTGTCAATTCGCAAACTGATACATAATAGGTCACTCCTTGGTGCTGACCATAATTTCCAAGATACCACCGTCAAGTATTTCAGCAAGGTATGCTGCCACTTGCAAACGCAGGGTGGTATTTTAAATATCTGAACAAGGATGAAAACTTGGCGTTCGTCATTACCGGAGACATATCGTACGATTGGCTTATCAGTAGACAGATATGCCACTAACGTCATCGCTGTAGTGCGCAATGGCTTCGAGACACTGGGAACCAGGTTAGTTCCCGAGCCTGAATCTTCCCCGTTGCTCATGATACTGATTTATGTAGTTTGCACAATATCGCCGCCTCCTGCCGATAGACCGGGAGCTTGCCACCCTTGTTAAGGCAGTCATTAATAATGAGGCACGATATATCTCCCAATATCCGTATTGTGGAGCTTTCCAACCTCCTCCGGAAAGTGGTTTGCCCCCCTCTTACAACTCTTGGGCCTACCGCGTGGTCGTTAATCCGTGAGCTGCATTCATAGATCTTTTGTGGTGAGGATTGGCTGACCATATACCAGCCCCGTTGACAACCTAACTGTATTTGAATGCAAAGTACGCCAGTTTTACTGCTGAGATCAAGGGCATTGCGAAAATTTTATAGTATGAACTTGACTCGCTGTGTAGCTTCATTAAGCTATCTGCGTCCTACTACCAGGCAACAAAAGACTCATCAATGATGAATTCGAATTGCAAGTGTTTTTCTGCCCGCCCCCGCAGGTCAAGGTCTGACCAACAACTTAGGGTTGTCCGCAATCGAACAGATTTTTCGTGTTATGAATGAACAATCCCAACCGTCGTTTGATGCCAACTTCAACTTCATCTCGTATTATAACTGGACTGGACTTCCAGGCTCTCTCACTGGCTCGGTTAACAATGGCGGGAATGGCGAACCCAAAGGTTTTACAGGTATGGTTGGAACTAGTCACCGTCCCTCCGACGATCTATCGACCTATGGTAAACCTACCACAAATATTGGTGTGAAGCCAACTAATCATTGTCTGTCTCAGCTTTCCTTACACCGGCAAATGCCATGCTCAGTGTTGAGCTGACCAACTTGGCTACCATACTTGATGATGCCAATATCGCATCTAACATCAGCCTTCAAGCCAAAAAATGGAGTCAAAGCATCGAGGAGGCCATTCATGAGCATACTGTAGGTTTGAGCATCATAGCTATAATTGTTACTAATGAATGGTATTGCATAGATCATTGATGGTATGGCTGCATACGAGATCAACGGTGTGTTCTATATATTTTTATAATAACACGACTTATCAGTCACCAAGGACTTGGTTCTGTCTACATGATGGATGATGCCAATGTTCCGGTGAGTTATTCTCTTCTGATTTGCATGGATTTCCATAAATACACTTTTAGTCCCTCCTTTCACTCCCCTACCTGGGCTTTCTTGACAGGGATGACCCTGTCTATATCCGCACGAAGAAGATGCTAATGTCTCGTCAAAACCCTTATTTCGCCAAGGGCGAAAATTTCAGTGGCATCGGGTTGGTGACCCAAATTTTGCATGAGCGTGTCTCAACTACTTTGCCATAGTGGACCCCACATTGATGCGTGGTACCTGTGGCCAATGTCACAAATCACTAATATATTCGGCAGTGACGACGACGACGAAATATTGGAGTCCCTTTATATGATTGCTAATGTGAGTGCTCACGATATCGCAATTTATTAAGTATGCTAAGGGCATACAGAACACGGCGAAACTCGGGCTAATTCATGAGTCGATCAATATTTACGACGGGAACGAGTATACTCGATCTTGGTTCGCGTGGGCCAACAGTTACTGGAGCGAGATGATCTTGGATCTTGCTCAGCGAAAGCCCTGCCTCTTGTTTGACAATTGTATGCCATACACTCCAGGGCAGTAGGCGTATCCGTTTTGCATGGAGGAGTGTCTGGAACAGAGGATAGTTTCGTTAGCACAGCCACAATACCCTTCTCTTGTGAATGTATTACTCGTTCATGAGGCGCGATTGACGCGAAAGGCAGAACGTGCATCTCCTTATCCTCCCCTCTGTTCATCATCTCTCAACGCCCAGCGTCCAATCCATGTCCTTCACACCCCACGAAATCGGAACCCTCATAGTTGTCATCCTGAAAGCGGTATGCTAAACCATCTTCGCCACCTTTTTCTGACGGGATGGTCAGAAAAACTTGCCAAATAAAAGGCACATAGGAAAACAAGCGCCGTATTGCCTAGTGACATTGAATGAGGAGAAGCGACGAACCAAAGTAATCAAGCGTGGTGGTCAGCACCCAGAGTGGGACGAGGAATTCCGGTTTACTATATTCGAGGATGTAGAGGCTGGCCTTGTTCGGTCAGCACCAGGGAGCAACACTCCTCCACCGTTGCCTCCAAAGAAGAGGGGCCCTAAGAGGATCAAGGGCGGGAATTTTATGCGGCTTCAGTGTTACGCTGACGATGCGCGTGATCCAGACTTCATCGGGGAGACGCTTGTGGATCTCACCGAGGCTTTGACAAAGGGTGAGACGGATGGTACGCTAATTCACGTTAATCTGGTCGAGCTTTGTTGATTTCACGTCAGAATGGTTTACTCTCATGAACAAAGACAAGTATGCAGGGGAAGTGTACGTCGAACTAACGTTCTGGTCGAATGTGCGTCGTGAAAAAGGCGATTTGCTACCATGCTGATCTACCATCCCCAGGAACCCCCACCAGAGAAGAAGTCTTCTCGAAAGCCAGTCGTACCGAACAAGAACTATGGTGGACCTGGATCGTTTGTCCCGGCGGATGGTAGTGCTCCGTTGAACGGAAATACTCATCTAACTGCTTTACCGACCTCAGGCGGCGCACCTTACCAACTCGATTCCTTACCGTCATCTCTCCGTACCTCTGGTTCCCGTCCGGAACTGTATGCACCCCCATATGAACAAAGAAATATGACATCATCAATGGAACAGATGACCGACGATTTCGCGGAGCTTGGTGTAGTAGATCATCGATCGCGTGACAGCTGTGCGGTCAGTTAACTTTATCCTTTCGCATGTATGCCGTCTGATGGCCTTTGGCCTTTGAATCAGACACTGAGAGCATCGACATCAACAGGTTTTCAGCCACCTAGTTTACGGCTGTACGAACAGCAAGGTCAAACAATAGGATCCGACTCCGTATACGACAATGCCATTACTCCAACAGCCCCACATTCTCGCCTGAGTTTTAGTCCTTACTATCCCACTTACGAAAATGGTTCAGTCCCTAGTCACCCCCCTATACAGAACCATGGTCCCGGATACAGCATGTCTGCTTCGTCATCTGGTTTTGTGCCAATTTCTAGTGTCCCCGCCTCCTCTGCCTACGCATCAGGGACATACCCACCTGAACCTTCCACGTACAGCGTCGTACAGGGACCCTCGTCGCATTCGCCATCTCCGAACCAGCCTTCACCCGCCGTACATCACACACATTCTGGATACATGACACCAACCTCTCTGACAGCACCAACACCACCTCCCCCATTCCCAGCTCCAAGCGTTACCCCACACCGCATCTCCCACTCATTGAGTGCTTCACAAGTACCTGACTATCATTCATATCAACTGACGCCTGTGACTCACGAACAAGCCGTGCCTTTTCCTGCGCAGTCAGCAGAGTTTAGTTGTCCGCTTCCTCCACCTACCCCGGTTCATTCTGCACCTCCTCAAATGTATCCAACACAACACACTTCCGCGCCGTCACCACCTTCTGAGACATCTCCCCTTACCAGTTCTATTATTGGGTCCAGACCTTTACCCCAACCTGGACAATTCCAGCGGGATCGTCGCTATTCGGTAGCGGTCCCACCATCATCAAGCTTCCCTCAGCGTGTTGGCCCAGGTCTTCCGAGCAGCGGGTCATTTCCTCCCATCCCCCCTGTTCTCCCACACTTTCGTCGAATTCCCTCTGCGCCTGGCCATCCAGTTCTATCTGATTCAATGAATTCTCGCCCAACACCTCCCCTGCCTGTGCCTCCATCCCAGGTACAAGGAAACCCTCCTCCGAGGCTATCGGCACTGCCTCACCCGCACCATGGATCTCAGCCCACTCAGCCCACGTATCAGCCGCTACCACAGCCGCCATCATTGTCGGACATGTCCCAGCGTGCACAAGTACCTCCGAGCGTTTCGTCGTCCTTTGCGAGTACCTCGCATTTCCAAGGACCGGGGCAAAGACCATATTCCAATTATGGTCAACCATTGCCAACACCTCCCTCTGTTCATGGGGACTGGCAGTGAACGTCCTGTAGTCGGTATACCTTTGCAATGTATTGTCACTTCCATTCACCCTACATGATCATGATTACTGCATTTTTGGACAGTAACGCCATCTGCTTTCACAGATTTCGAGTAGGAGCTTTTCATTTAGAATACTTGCTGTATTTCACCTCGTATAATAGATACAGTCTATGGATGTGTCTTCACTGACGGTGTTTCCCGCCTCGCTCTTTCGTCACGCCAACGAGCAATTGCCGTCTCCGTGGGGACAAGACCCTGACGGGAAAGTTCCATGACAGCGAGCTTACGGATCGCATTTTCAGACTGCCGAAGTTGGGCTTCATGGGTCAGGAGAGCATTGTCTGCGCCAATAACCAGACCGGCTGTTGCAACTGGACGAATATAATAACGATGAACTTGAGATGAACCATGAAAACCCAGAACTCACAGACTGTAACAAGAAACGCCTTGAACGGAAGGGTCTGCCGCCTGTCGCGCCAGACAAAACCCATGAATGGGATGTGTTCAGAAAATGGCCCTTTCTCACCGGAAAGAGGGCCATGTGTAGTGAGCCAGAGTGACGACGCCAAAGCCGAATGCGCCCGCCTTGGCCGCAGCCTGTAGTGTCTTTAGTTGTCTCGGTACTGGCTGGGTGGAAAGACAGACCTTTGAGCCTTCGGCTACTTGAACCATGTATGCACGGTTGACCGCTTCATCTCGACGGGCACGTTCTGCGGCTGTCGACATGGGGAAGGTATCGGTGACAGGTATACAGTACTACGCTAATTTGGACGATTACTGCACGTAATCACAAACTTGTACACTCTTCACGGTAAGGATATTAGGACGATGGGTTGTATCGAAAGTATCAGTCATGTACGATAACGAGGAGCGAAGGGTTTGTCTACTGGAGACTAATCCAAGACTATCCACCCACACCAGGAAAGTCAACATGTACGAGTTCATTCTTTTTCGAACACGCCAGCAAGTGTGAGCCAACTTTTACAGCTTGCATCACAGGATCGTTGAAGCACTGTTGCTGCAAAGAAAATAATGAGTGGTTCAGTGTATACACAAATTAATACCGGGACTGACAAGGGCGACCTCCGTAGAGACGTTGCGGAAATCCCACAGGTGCACTGCACCATTCTTGTCTCCACAGGCGACGAAGTGAGACCACGTACCCGCTGACCGCATACTTAATCGGAAATTTCTCTGGAAAAGGCATGCCGACAAACCTTTCTCATACCGTCCACGCCTCTCTTCTGTGATAAAGCCGAATCTCTGGGCCACTTGATGAGACGTGCGGTAATCACGGACTTCAAATTGTGTTTCTAGGTGAGCAACCTAAGACAAGTTTAGAGAACGATACCACTCCGCAATCGACTATATGACCTCAAACAAAGTGCAAGATGGAGAGTTCGTTCCGTGTGCGTGGAATGGGATGCATGACATTTTGAGGGTCTGTACAACGCGTTCCGCGGATATGTCATAGATGTGGGCAGAGCAATCCGCTCCGACAGAGACGAGTTTGTGGCTGCTGTCCACTATAGGTAGGAGGGAGTGAATGACAGAGGAGTGTTTGATGGCCAGCTCTACAGTGGAGGCATTATCAAAGTCCTGCACAATATCCCAGATATGGACCCGATGATCGTAGCCTCCGCTAACAAATTTCAAGGGGGACATCAACGATGTCACGGCACTTACACCGTGTTTCTTCATCGTATTCCAATTGCGGTGTAGTGTGATACATCGGAAACCCTGGAAAGCAGCTATCAGAGAGCGCAGAAAGTTATCGAATCGAGAAATTGACTTGACTGTGCCCCAACTTTAGTACAGTGATCTGATGTTGTTCTCGTGCGTGACCAAGGACGATGACAGGCTCCTCATGGTGAGACAGGATGCATGCATCATCGACGAACTCTTCCAAAGGCATAGGCGGCGATCGAACATTGCGATCCCATTTCAACACACCGGTCGGTCTAACCTGGTCGATGACACCATGTGCAGTGACAACGTACGCGAAATCGCCATTGGGCAATACGCGACGGGGTTTGTCATGAGGGCCACGCGAGAGGAGTAATTTACCACACGGGACGGTGAAATCACGGACAAGTAGGTTGTTACGGGATGTGGGCGACATTTCTACAATGTCGTCCAGTGCTCCTGAATGGTTGCTAGAGTGACTTGGACGAGTCTTATCGAGAGTATCTGGATGAGATCCACCTGTTCGGCGATCTTCCCGCAAGGGAAGGGGAACTGTATCTTGTGACCGATGAACGCGTAGATTGGTGTCGCTACTGCAGGCCAAATGTACGCTTTCAAGGCACTCCACGACCTGCGCCGGCCCCTGTTGAACACTTGATCGTGGGTTTGTTTTCGGTTCTGGTGGTGAAGCTCTCAAGCCATTGTTTGAAGCTGGGAGGGAGACGCCCATACGTCCAGACCGGAAGATCAACCACCGATCGGGATTATCTACGACAGGTGGACTTGGAAGGTCTAGGGTCAAGTCAATGATACTCCCTGTTGAACGTGTTGAATGCACTGCGGGCTTGTGTCGAAGACTAGAACTAGTTTGCACTGGGCGCGAGTTGAAATCTGCCAAGGATGTCCCAGGAAGCCTTCTCCGGACGGGGGGGTCGGTGGGTGGGATCGAAGGCGAGTTTCCAAGACATTGAGGACGACCTCTGAGGGGTCCAGTGACTCGCCGTGGAGCGGGATTGGTTCGACTGGGCCCAGGACCATTGCCCTATGATGGGTTCAACACGATTCTTGATAGAAAACGAGAGTAACCTGGATCACCTGGGCAATGTCACGGGCTGGGACCTTCGTGACACGGGCAATGGCGTGGTGGGGTGCCGCGTTTTTGTTGTCTGTGTTGATTTCAGCGGGTATAGACGAGATCTGACGAATAGTATCACCTCGACGCCAGCGTTTGTACGGGCTTTTCTGGTAGCGGGTTGTGCGGATGGGCGGTATGGACGACGATCCCTTGCGGGAGAGGCGGACTTCGTTGGGTTGGACATCCTCCATGGTCAAAAGAGTATTTGAGATTGTTTGCAAGACGTTGACATGGACGACGTCGACGAGCCCAAGGTCAAGAGAGCAAAAACCGAACACGGTGACATCAAACTCGACTCCCCGGCACCCCTCCCGCTCACCGCCCCGTACGGCGTCGAGCGCATTCATCTTCCCTCGTCACTCAACGTGAAACGCTTGTCTGACCACCTCCTAGAACAACTCACCAACGAGCGTACGGAAATCCTCCGCCAACAAGGCAGGCGGGTCGTCGGCTTGCCCGTGGTGCTGTGCGTCTGCCTCGACTTCCCTTGCAGCGACACGCTAATCGAAGTCAAAGCGACGATGGTATCGTACTGAATTGGTATTCCCAGTGCCACGCCCCGAATACTCTATCCGCTCACAGTTCTAAACAGGATCCGTCACAAGCCGGGTTTTCACAAGGCGGTTGATACCCCGTCCATCATACGTCAGACCGCCAATGCAACTGCAGGTCATAAGAACGAAAAACTTTCATTTGTCTCGACCAGCAGGGGTTCCGGTACTAGCGTTGCAGATGCCATCATAATTGATTCAGACGAGCCGGTTTCATCTCTCTTTCCCACTGTCATGCCAAAGACTCTCTCAGTTAATCACGCTATCTCCTCGAACCGTGGTGTAGTCAATCGTTCGCACTTGGAGGTAGAATTGCTCTCTTCGGTTCGCTCAGGAAACGAGGCGGCAGCCCGAGAATATGTCCAAAAGTCCACCTTGTCTGGTCGAGAACTGTCTCCAGGAAGCGTCTCTGACCTAACGCCATTAGACCCACCCCCCGAACGCGCTTTAGCAAGGGAATCGGTTGCAGACAGCTTGTTTAGTCTTCATTCCAGCGCCAGTCCCACTGATGTGACGACCTCCGATTCAGAGACCGATGGAACAGACGAGGAAACGAACCAAGTCGAGGACATCGATGACATTAACAATTCCACGAACTCCCCGTCTCTTCCATCCCCGCAACCAATCAGGGATCTACTTGCAAGAAGACAACGGCGAGGTGACCCTACTCGTGACGTCCTGCCTGGGGGAACGATCGTCACTCCGCAAGTATCACAGAAACGGGGGAGAAAACGGTTCCTCGAAGAAGCTCCCACCATTACAAGCAGCGAGATAGACGAGGAATCATCAAATTTCCAAGCCTCCGATCCGCAGTTGAAAAGAGTACCTTTACCTAAAACTGATTATGGGCGCGCTCGGCGACTCTTGATTCCAGATTCTACTGAACTTCCCCTGGTTGCAGTCACAATGAGAGGTGATTGTCATTTCATACAAAGAAAGGAAAAGTATGTGTGCGGATCGTTTGTAGTCTTACAGCCACTAATCGTGCATTAGGCATCGTATATCCGGTTACTCACTTCCTAATCCTGGCATCTTTCGACACGTAGCAGACGTTTGCATGGTTGGAGACATCGCCGTTCTTGGGTGTGATAAAGGGACACATCAAATTTCGTTCCTTTCCGTTGCGGTATGCATGTGGATTCCTGTCTGTTGAGCGGCTTTGAGATGTTTAATGGTATATATGAACAGGGCAAGCCGCAAATGACCAATGTCACATGCTCCCCACACAGCAGTGGGCCGCGTTACCAAGATACACAAAGGAGAGGCGTGAGTTGCCTCGCTGCAATACACGCCGAGGGTGGCCGCATCAAATTTGTATCTGGTGGGTACGATGGAACGATTCACGAGTGGACAGTTGGGGTCGAAAAACTGGATGAGCCTCGTTCCAAGAGAGTTGTCTCACATGGTAGTCGCATAATGGCACTGGCGTATCGCGACCGTGACAGGTCAATAGTGGCATCTACGCACAAAAGATTGCACACAACGGATCTTAACCGTTGCACGACAGTGGTTCATTCCTTCTCCAATGATATCCAGCAGATACACGTACATCCGCAGGCAGCTTACCTCACACTGCTGGAGGTGAGTGATACAGCTACATTTTGTGATAAAGTGTTCAATGAGGTTCCAAGGTGCGACATCTGGACCGCCAAATTCACCTGTATGACAGCCGCAAAGGGAACTTTGATAGTGAACCATGCCTGAGTTTCGGACACCGTGACTCGAATAGCAAGTTTCCGGCGACACGCACGCGGGGTAGTGTTCACCTCGTCCACTTTGCAAAGGCTAGCGGAGACGGGTGTGTGCTGCTCTGGGACTTTCGAAACAGCAAGGTAGGATTTTCTTTGCCTGCATCCGGGAGGATATGCGATGAAAGCTCTGTCCGAAGAGCGTGGTGGTCGAGAGGCGCTTCCAACAGGCTGAGAAGGTGGTACACACGGTCTTTGCGGATAGGGACATTGCTACGTTTGGACGGGACGTCGTCACATTCTTCGAGGATTACTTGACCTACTAGTGTTGCTAGTCTTTCGTTGACTGTTGTTTGGTTTGTACCTGCAATCCAACTAGAATGTCCAAGGGTCAAGTCCACCTCGTCGTCGGTCCGCTCCTTGTCGCCTTCATTGCCACTCTGAATCAGTGTTTGTAGCGTCTCTTGATTGGGGCCGGAAAGGCCACACCAAGTCCTCCCGTCGGTCCAGCCCTCGGGGCGCGTGGTGTCAAGTCCATGGATTTTTGCAAAGAGTTCAACGCCAGGACTGCCCACATTGAGCCCGGCGTCCCAATCCCCACCATGATTCACGTCCAGCCAGACAGGACATTCACTTTTATCACAAAAACACCCGCAACCACCTACCTTCTCAAGCAGGTTGCCGGCCTGGAAAAAGGTCCCGCCCGCCCCGGACACGAAACATTGGGCACCATCAGTCTCAAACACGTGTATGAAATTGCAAAAATCAAGGCGAAGGACGAGCACCTCAAGCACCTCAAGTTGGAGTCGATTGCGAGCACGGTCATTGGCACCGCACGAACTTTGGGTCTCGAGGTCGTGCCGTGACCCGGCGCTTTCTATAAACCGTCCGCCAGGTACGCCCTTGTCAACATCGTAACCCACTGACTTACCACCCGGCCTCGATTCCGACAGTCCGTCTTATCGGTCGCCTTGATGCGGCCTCATTAGTCTTCCATCCCACCCCTTCCTACTCTTGCCTATGTGCTTATCCGTAGCTAGATATTTGTTAAATCGTTCCCACAGCTGCTGCGGTACGCGTATCCTCGACATCATGTACTGGGGAACATTAATGAACAAGCGCGGTGGCGTCATCCGCGTCCAAGTGCCTTGTGCAAGGTTAGGTTCACTCACCTCATAATCAAATTTGCATTTCATAATGGCCAGTCTCCGGTTTCCGTATACCGAGAGTCAATATGCACTACTTCCCGAAATCCATCTGATCTAGCCTGACCGTGGTCATGTTCCGCCGTCCAATCGTCTGCCATCCCTCCGAATGATCTTGCCGGAATCTTGCCATGCTGCTGACACGCTTTACTTGTCCGCTTTCACCACACCTTACCTGCACTCCTGCGACACGTTCTTTTCTTCTCACTCGCCACTGTGTTGCCCCATTCCTGCCTTTTCTGGTCGCTTCCCTCGCGCGTGTACCATTCCAAGCGCGCTGAGGCTCTTCTTCTTCTTGATTATTGCCACGATTTGTACGTCTTTGAATATTCTTGTTCAAGATTCTCACCTTGAATGCCCTTGTAAGTTCTCGCTTATCCACAGGCCACCATGCCGCATCAGCCATCGTCCTTTCTCATTAATGGCAAATCTCATGTCAATTTCAGCGTGTCGCTACAACGTCAATCCGCATGTTCCCTGGGTAAATCAGCGCGCTTAGTATGTTCAACGCGTGTTGTTCCTCGATCACGTCGGCCTCGACTAGACTGCCTCATCGGACTTTACTCCACCCAAAAGATTCCAGGCATCTAATGAATCTGGCTTCTCGCGACAGCACGTTTGTTGCCTCATACTCATCTTTGATCTGTCACAACAATGTCCACGTTGCGATTATTCGTCATACAGCGAAAAAAGAAAACAGGTCCATTTCATGAAATGTTATTCAAAACTCGTCCTATAAAGAGTCCACTCTACGCAACCAGTGTCCTGTAGAGTTGGTTCAGTCTACCCCTTCTTCCTCAAACCTATCAAGCCTCCTTTCTACTCTCGCAATGGCAGCTTCGACTAACGACGTCCTGTCTTGGACCAGCCAAGATCCCCGCGAAAGCCAACTCTTCAATACGTGGGGTGTCCTCTACCGTTTTGCGGTTCGATGTTTCCCCTTGCGCCTACGTGCTGGCGTTTCTGACGACCACCCGCTGTAGACCGTAGTGAGTAACAACGGGCAAAGTACTACGACCCTGTGGCGGGCAGTGCGCGCCAACAGGGAAGATCGTGTTGCGAAGCTCGAGTGGGCTTCCAATGGTGGTCTTGGACGAGCAGTAATTGGAAAGGCAAGAGAATGGATCAGTGAACAAAACCGTTGGCTGATCGATTTTTACCTCGCAGAACGCGGTCCCGATGTCAGACCTCGTCCGCCCTGATTCTCGCTACCCGGTACGTTAGCATCTACGCAACACCTCGGGTACGGTGCTCAACGCATGACTAGGGCGCACGAATTTTTAACGCGCCCGATGGCCTGCAGTATCGTTGGCGGCCGTCTTCTGGCTCACCTGACGTGTTGGTATGTTCCGAGGGCAATCGTTACCATCGTGCACGGACTGATAGTTCACTCACAGCTGGAGGATCCCACAGGACATGTTGTTGCCTTCTTCCGGCCCACGAGGCCCACCCGGTATCAGATCGGAGATGTCTACGGGGAGCTGCACTTTCTCCGGAACGCGGGTGCGGGGACAATAGTGAGGTCCCTCTTCCAGCAGTCACGTCACCTTACTCATGTTTCCTGACCTTAGACACACCCTCCCATGATGGACACGGTCACAGTAACAGCCATGCTTTACCGATTTTGCCAGGCATTTGGTCTTTGATCTCGCACTCTTGCATTCACATTGTAAACTACAACGCTCTCATCACACTTATCTGTCATGTCCTGTACACATGTACTATAGCAATGCACAAAACTTTCACTCGAAACAGCCGGCGTTCCTTTTACGCAGTCAGATGATGCTATGGGCCATCCATGTCACAGAACACGCGTTTTACGCCACACGTGGGGAAACACGATGCAAGGTAAAATCTCTCACAGGTCAGAGCGACATTCATATGATCAATCGGCTGATAACAAGGAAATAGAGTGATCTGTGACGCATGTTCACAGCTTGGCCCTCGTAATCTCCTGTTCACCCGCTGTCACCGCATCCATGATCTCATCGACCTTGCGAATGACCCATTCTGTGCCTTCGTCACTAGAGAGGTATTTGTCTTCCTCGGATAGGTTCTCTCCGTGACGAGCCTTGAGAAGGCCAAAGACATGGCTAGTGAGCTGGGGACCGACTCTTCCTTCGGCTCGCAGTGTAGCAATTCCGACAACCGAGCCCAAAACCCGAGTGAGATTGCCTTGTTCCAGGTTCCCTCGCGGCAGAGGGGACAGAATCATGCCGTAGGCCTGGATGATAAATTCTAAATAAAGGTGCAGATTCAGTATTCATCAAACTTGAGGCACGTCATGCAAACGAGGCGATGCGACAGATTGTCAACAACGGAGGGGAAGAGATAAGACCACGGGGTAAGATGGAAATGAATACGTACTGATGAAATCGGGATGAAGGGCCCCCAATTTGTTGTACAACTTGACGGCATGAGGTTCATAGATGGAATTCCACAAGTCCATGCCTCTTTGGATGGTCGCCTCGGTGTTGCCTACGACGGGATCCCTGCGTGCGAGAAACGCTAGCGCCTCGTGCTGCTGTGATACCAGATCTCTTCTCACCTGATTGAGTTCTTTCGTAACGCAGCGTATACGTCGTCTTCCAGCGCGTCCTTTAAGCCCGTCAAGGACAGGATCGTCTAAATTATAGTTCAGTCCAATCATCACTCTCGAGATGGCCGAAAGGTTTGCTTGTTTTTTGTTGGCAGAGACTTACCCGAGGGACGCCAACGAAGATGACACTCTTCAGCGCGGCCTCGCGCATCATGGCAGCTCTGCTCACGGCCTCGGCAAAGTTCGTTCGTGTCTCAGGCAGGCTGGGGTCGTTTCTAGTTATGAAGCGATAGAGGTGGCCAACAGACAAAGGCCTGTTGATAGTAAGGAGTGTGCATGTCTGTCATTTCGGGTTCAATGGGGCAGTATTACACTATTTAGCAAAGAGTGACGCGGTGACATGTGCTCACTGAGAGGACAAGCCAGCCATTCACAGCGTTGCGTTGCCGGGCCTCGTTCAGTGTGCTCGCGAATACGAGGCGCAAGCGTTCTGCAGGAGGACCAGGACACGCTTCCGGGTTATGCAACCTCAAAAGCTGCTTTACGAGCGGGGGAAGATGTCTGACCATGCTTGTGCAGTCACAACGGCGTGTCTTTTTAAATTTTACGTGACACAAGTGGGAATCACCGTAGCTACCTTGCTCAACAAGTTACTCGCGTCGGCAATGTATGCATCCGGCACAAAACATCAAACGCGACGAAACGGTATTTCCAGCAAAGAAAATAAAGGAGGAAAGCCGTCCACGGGTATCAAAATGCAATGTTCCATGGCATACTTAGTTGTGTTCGCCAAAGTAGTATTTGGCCAGGTCAGTGGGGCTACCATCGTCGTTCATTAAAAGGTTGTTGGTGTCAACCCCCCACTGGTTGTAAACACTCTCTGACACGATAGCTAAGACTGGTGTCAGTTGTTGGTATCAGACAGCAAAAGAAGAAATTGACCATATGGGGCTGCTCCATAGATCCAGTCAGTACTGTCAACCCATCCAACCATCTTTCCGGCATTGTCCCAAACCTCATTCATGGTTGGTTGGTTGTTCTGCCCACTATAGTCCTTTGGAACTCTGTCAGTTGCCTTTCCAGGTCTTACCATCAGAGAGCAATTACCTGCCAAGCGAATTCAGTGATCCAGATGGGCAGTTCAGTGCTATTGTGGACGCTGGTAACAGGCTGTTGACAGCCCTCAAAGGTCGTACTGTAGCAATGGACACAGGCGGCATCGACCTAGGAGCAAAACAGATCGTGTGTTCAGACATGAGTACACCTCACCAAGGGACATACCCTGCAACTAGGATTAGCCGTGCAATTTCCGACAAACTGCTCAAGCCAGGCAAGGCCTTCTGGACCGTTGGTGACACATGGGGAGACGAGAGTGAAATCGCCTTGGTGAGGCATGATATAATCCAACCAGAACTGAAGACCGGTTTGAACGTCCATGTTGGCTTGACCACCCTGTTCGGGTCTACACAAAGGTGAGAATTGTGGATGGGGAGAAGGGCGAGGTACCCACTCATTCATGCCAAATATAATTGAGGAATAACCCTTTTGAAGCAGGTAGTCCTCACCAATCGACTTCCAACCCCAAACCTGTGGGATACCAGTCATTCCAGAGGGAATGTTCGCGGGGAGTGATATATCCCAGTCAGTTATACTGTGAATATTCGTTGCATCAACGGTCGGACGAGGGGGAACGAGACATACAACCCGACACTTGGAAGATTAAAGTTCTGCAAGAAGCTTGGATCGGCGTTAAATGCAAGACCCCATTTCTTTGAGTTACTAGAGGTGGGGCTCGGAGCAACGGAAGTTGCGGAAGAGGTTGGTGTTGAAGTGGACGGTGGAGGGGCAGAGGTTGGAGGCGGCGGGGTTGGAGAGGAAGCCGGCCTGGGGATACAGGTGCCGGATGACGCGTCGCGCTTGCGCTTGGCAATGGCGTCGTGCCCACGGACGTGACGGGCAACCTGGGCACGATTGGCGGCGAGTGCATTCACCTGGACAGGGGCAGAAGAGAGGGTGATGATAGCGAGCGAGACGAGTGCGATGATGTTGACGAGGGGACGCATAGCGGGCAAAGGAACGACTTTACAACGAATGTGAGCCCGTCACGGTAGGGAGAGAAGAAAGCAAAAGACAAAACGTAGTCAACGCGACGGGGGGATAGATATAGGTTATGCGTCGGCGTTACGTAATGATGATCCGCACGGACCCGATAAAAATAAAATAAAATAAAATAAATGACATGGAAACATGAGTTTGTTTGCGTAATCTGACATACAAAAAGGACCGTGTGGCATCAAACCGCTCTTTTCTTCGACCTACACCAAGACTCGGTTCATCAACATCCATCGTTCATCCCCCCAATAGTTCATCCCCCCCAACATGTCCGACGCCCAAGCCGCCCTTGTCACTGAAAACGGCGTGCCTCCGGCTGCGCAAGACCCGCTCATCGAAGAAGCACCTGGTTTCAAGGTACTCCATCCAGATCCGCGTCTCCTCTTCCTCATTTTTCCCCCCAGGTCTTCGCTGGAAATCTTGCGTATTCCACCACGGACGAAGGGCTCAAGACTTTCTTTGCGCCCGTACAGAGCGACATGTAATTACTTTTTCTCCCCTTTCATGTCTCCGCTCACTCTCTCCAGCGTCTCGGTACAGCTCATCCTGCGTGGCGCCCGCTCCGCAGGTTATGGCTTTGTCGCTGTGTCCAGCGCAGAGGCTGCGCAAAAGGCAGTCGAATCCCTCCACGG
This sequence comes from Pulveroboletus aff. annulatus, assembly GCA_038094595.1. Lineage (NCBI taxonomy): Eukaryota > Fungi > Basidiomycota > Agaricomycetes > Boletales > Boletaceae > Pulveroboletus > Pulveroboletus aff. annulatus. The sequence continues at coordinate 208,137 of JBBPTX010000002.1, read as the reverse complement.
TCAAGAACTCGATGGCCGCAAGGTCATCGTCGAGGTTGCCAAGCCAGCTGATCAAAAGGACAAGGAAAAGAAGGAGAAAAAGGCCAAAAGACGTCCAGGCAGGCGCGGTGCTAAGGCGGTCCCTGGAGAAGTCACCGAGGCGGAGGCGAATGGCGACGTCAAGATCGATGACGCTGCTCCGTCTCCTGGCACTGATGAAGTAGTCAAGCCCAAGAAAAAGAAGAAGAATGCCGTATGTTTTATTCCCTTGAGCCTTTATTTCTTGCCTACCTCATCTTCCTTTTAAGCGTAAGCCAAAGCGCAAGACGGCCCTTCCTTCAGAAGGCGAGGTACCTGGGGAAGCCAATGACGCGCCTCCCGAAGATGCGACTGGAGCCCCTCTCACTAAAAAACAGTTCCGCCCAAGAAAGCCCAGAACACCGCGCACTTCGCGCCCTGTCGGCGAAGACCCAGTTGGTGAACCCTCCAAGACCATGCTGTTTGTCGCCAATCTTGGCTTCAACATCGACGAGGAGGGTCTGTCAGCCCTCTTTACCGAGGCTGGCATCAATGTCGTCTCCTCCCGCGTGGTTCGCAGGAAGTTTGGGCACCCCAGGAGAAGCAAGGGTTATGGCTTTGTTGACGTCGGCAATGAAGAGGAGCAACAGAAGGCCATCGAGGCGATCCAAGGCAAAGAAGTCAGTGGTCGCCCTATTGCTGTCAAGATTGCTGTCAATGCCACCAAGGAACTTGAAGAGGAAGCTGGAAATGCCGTCCTCGAGTCCGACGTCCCAGCGTCCTAAATGCCCCGTATGATCACAACTCCAGATCCCTCTCTTGGCTTCATTTTTATTTAACGCACTCCAGTGCAGTGTCAATTCATCGTGACTTAGTATTTGTTCTTTTGCTAAGTTTTTCGCGATTTTCACAAGTCAAGTAATTCATTCCCTCCGCATCGGCGATCTGGTGCTGTTTTCTTCTACAAGCCTGTAGTGTCGCTCTCATTAGCTTGACTTGCGACTCGCTACGTACTCTCATGGCTATTGATGACCTGTTATGTCCACCTGAAAACTTGATGGTGTTGCTGAGTGCCTGATGTTTGTTCGTCCCACATTGGATTGTGCGTCAGCATGTCAGACGAGGAAGACTACTTGTCTGACAAGTTCCTTGTCAACGTTCAATCCTCTCAACCAAAGACATATGCTCAAAGACGTCAAGAAACTCTCAAACAGAGTCGCGTCAAGAATGAGCAGAACCGACTGAAGAGTCGTCGCCAGCGCGAGCAGGAATCTAGGGAAGATGGTCTCCGCAAGAGCCTTTTTGAACGGGCGAAAGAAGACGGACCAGAGGAGGAGAATAAGGCGCTGGGGATCATGCTCAAAATGGGTTTCAAAATAGGCCAATCTCTCGGTCAAAGGGAGGGCTCGACAGCCCCTGAAGATACTTCTCATGCATCAGGGAACGATGAATTTACCAAACAACACAATGCGCACAGAGTGGAGCCGCTCCCCCTGAACGAGTGGTCAGGTTTGTCATGATACACCTCATCATTATGTGGTTTGTTTCATTCCAGTCGTAGGCAAGAAAGGCATTGGATTAGGGAAACGCACAAGGTCCCCCGGTGCTTCCGATCGCTTGGCAAAGATGGCAAAGATGGCCGAGGATGCTAGTAAAGAGAACTTTCGAGATTTTTCTCGTCAGGAATATGAAGAGCGGCGCGCGGAAGGTCGTCTGGCGCCCGCACAACGGACCTGTACCACCCTTGATGAAACGGCCGGAATTACAGTCAGTATGATTTGGTTCGTGTCTCACACCGACGTGAATGTTGATGTTTGGTCGTCGTGCCATCACCCCATCAGTTCAATGTCCTCTGGGTGAACCCTAACGACGTTGATACCATCCCGAAAGGGCTGATGGACGCCGTCTCGGAGTATATGAAGGACATCTCACCTCTACCCTCTGGGAGAAGTAACGAAGCAACTCGCTTGCGAGATCAGATGCGTGCAGATGCATTGCAACCTGTTACTAGCGCCGAAGATGATCACGCGTTGTACGAGCACAACGGGACGAACAAGGCAACACAGCACGAGGAGTTCCCGACAGAAACGGTGGAAGAGGCTGTTTATTTTTTCCGCCTCGGGGTATGTTGCAGTTGATTTTCCCCCGACAAAAAACGACTGACCTTTTCCAACTTAGCCTCGGGATCGCTTGAGTCTGGTCCTGGCATATCTTCGAGACAAGTATGCTTATTGTTTTTGGTGCGGGACCAAGTATGAGGACCATAGTGATTTAGAGAAACATTGTCCTGGACCAAGTGAAGAAGATCATGACTAACTATAAGGAACGCATGCTATGGATGATGTACAAATGAAAGTCCGAGGATCGTAAAATAGAGAATACATCTAGTCCATGATAACGCAAAGTAGAGAACGCGTGTCGATTACTAGCTGTTAAAGAGAGTAGGTACCTTGTCCTCGTTCTTCATTAGGAACCAAGGTCGGTGATCGGAGAGACTACCTTATCAATGAGAAATAGGAGCGGGCAAAAGTGATGGTAACATGATGGTTTCAGGACGATCTGTATGTACTCGATGTGGAAAGGTTGCTGCTGTGGGAGAGTTTTGTGGTGTTCTGCGACGTGCATAACCTGAGATAGGAGTGGTAGCATGCAACTGCCGAGAGGTCTTGGAAGAAAGCAGAGGAGATGGCTTATTTCGAGCGGGTGAAGATGACTGGCGAGGGGATGATGACTGAGGAAGCATACATCAGATCCGCAAATGACGGAGGGGTGTTTAATCAACATACTCTCCGCCCGTTTTCTGCCTCTTCAACGGAAGGCGTCAGGGATGTGGAGCTGCTCTGCCTAGCCGAAGACTGTGTAGGATGAGGGAATGTCGCGAAGACGAGCATGGTACGCACGCTTTGGGAGATATAAGGCGAAAACCGGACGGTCCGCAAACGGGAGGAGCCAAGCCGTCTCTCTGCGTCCACGTCCCGGGGGATGGATTCCGAAGATAAATTGAAAGATGAAGATAAAGGGCTGCAGCCTGGATTTGGGCTACCACGCGAGGAAACGGAAGACGATGAGCCTGAGCGGGAGCGGGTTGCAGTGATGCGGGGTGGAGAGAGTTTTGCATCGTTGTCGAGACCGAGAGATGCCATGAGCTCGATGAAGGAGGGAAGTGAACCAGCCATGTAGTAGGCGGAAATGGGGAGGGGAAGGCGGTAAGGTGGAGGGAATTATAAGTGGGGAGGAGGCTCCTTGGATACGCCCCACGGTTGTCACGTATGAACGGTCGTCACATCCACGAGCGTAGCGTTGTCCTCCAGCCTGCACGGCTAACAATACTCGTCGGCAAGGTGATCATCCTCGCCGGGTCAATTAACACAGCTTTTCCGCCCCGGTTCCGAACCGAGCGTGCAAAAATTAAACGACAGGCTATGAAAACACACAGCATGTATACGCTGGAAAAAAAAAAAAAAGAGAGACCCACCTGGCGACACGATTTGTCTTTTGGGTAGTCAACGCGATTATGCACCGTCGTCAGGCGTCCAAACCAAGCTGTGGATGCAGAGGCTGTGCAGGATACGGCGCCACGTGTTATACGGGTGTACACGGCTTCATTCAAGCAACCATGAACCAGCCAAACACGTCTGGCGCGGGTGGCGGTTTCACCCCCAACCCCCGCCAGGACATGGAATACATATGCGCAGGTAGTCCTTCCTGCTCACCCCGGCGGCATGGCCCATCTGACAAGCGCCCAAAAAAGATTGTGGCGCCAAAAATGAGATAAAATCACGGGAACCCATCCGTTGTCGAGAGTGCGGTCACCGGATCATGTACAAGAAGAGAACAAAGAGAAGTAGGTTCACCGTATTTCTTGCTGGCACCTGCATTCAACATTTCGCCAGTGGTCCAATTCGAGGCACGGTGATGCTTCCAGAGCAATATCAGAAACGAGAGATATGATCATTATATACTGGCTAGTACACGTTCTGGTTTTAGTGACATATATAAATACGACTAAGTAGACTATAGGTGAATACAGTACCCCACTTTATAGTGGAGTATTTATAGTGGGGACGACCTGTGTATGTGGTGAGACTGCCACCCGTGCTACCTCACCACTTGCCGAGGCTTCTGAACCAGAGATTGAGAAAACAGGTAACGACAATGCGGTCCAGGATGGCAACACAGCGGGGAGCAACCTTGAGTTTTTTATCCTCTGCAGTCCATACCGCCACGTGCTTATCTTTCGAGTCGATACACTGACATGGCACCTCTATTGGCAATCCAAGACGTCAAGGAAGGGAGATGCTCACAAACATGTCGGATCCGTTTTCTCGAAGTTTCCATTTGTACTCTGTTCCAGATACCTTGAACCGTCGCGATCTGCTCAGCGACGTCTCAGCACACCAAGGCAATATCGCGGTCTGGGAAACTCACTGGCCACCGTTCTTAATTTTGCGCAATTCCTTTATAGATGCCTGGAAGCAGGAGTGAGCACGGTGGACCTGACAGTGCAGGGACGTGATCTACCTCGTCCACGCCGAACCATACGGTAGCGTTGAAATTAGAAGACCATTCTACCTGACCAGCCGTCTCAAACACCAAGGTATCCAGATTCTTGCGATGGAAGGTGGTCGTGCCCAGAGAGTGACCCGTTACGGGATGCGAGAACTGAGGAAGAACACTTGAATGTCGAGGCAAGGGTGGGAAGATGGGGGAAAAAACCTTGTAGAGCTCGAGTTCCTCTGCGGCATCTTCCAGCACCTGGCGTACCCGAAAGGTACGCATGTCTTTGTCCGGGCTGGAGACAAAACGGAGCACAATGTCAGAGTCGGCCATGCTTGAGAGGGGATGTTCAGAATGAGCCGGCGTTGATATATATGCGTGCGTTTGATCCGGGCATAAATTGGTTTCGGTTTAATGGAGGAGACATGGTTTGAGTGGTGTATCTGGCAGATCGTTATTTGTACGTGATGCAGCGACCAATGGATGCTAAATTCAGGAGAAACGTGAGGTCACCCTGCAAAGGCTGGGAACGCACAGACGCGAGCGGTTCGCATACATACGGCGGGTGTGCGCGTCCGGGCGAGCGGGCGAACGAAAGACTGAGCAGCAGCGGGCAGTGCGGAGGACACGGCCGGTCGGTTCCAGATATGGTCAGATGGACCGAATGACGCCAGTCGGCTATGTTTCCTGCCAGTCACATCAACTACGACGAGCACCATGCCTGACGACACTCCAAGGAGCCTTTCCGGCGATGCCGACCTCGTGCGTGCTTCTCCCTTCTACCGTCGCGCCAAGTCCTCATCCTGGACCCAGGACTCGGACAATGACTTTCAATCTCATGCAGAACAGGATCCGCGCGACTTGGCACCTGGAAAACCAGGAAGAAAGAAAAACCCAAAGTATGTGTCCCCATCCGCTCGCCCCCCGGTGCTCATCCCCTCTAGTTCTCAAGCCGCCCGGAGAGACCAGAACCGTATAGCACAGCGCGAGTTTCGCCTCCGAAAACAACAAAGAGTACGCCCTCTGCCGCTGTCCCTCCAGTGCCCTCACCCACCGACTGCGTCCAGATACGTGATCTCGAGGCTCGCGTCGAGCTTCTCTCTGGTTCTCAGGATGAGGCATTCACCGATTTGCGAGCTATCCTCAAGGGTGTGTAATCATGTATATTTGGCCACTTTGACATCGACATGGATCTCCGATCTCAGACCTCATGGCTGAAAACCTGGCCCTACGTAACTTGCTCAAGAACGTCTCTGGTTTTATCGCAGAAGGTACAGGCGGTATGGTACAAAAACTCGGCTTTGAACTGCACGAATGGACGGCCTTCCTCGACAAGTCGGAGACCGACACCGCTTGGGAGAGCTTCCAGGCCCGCAAACACTCCCAAAAGACGTCCCAGTCCTCAACTGCCATGTCTTCCATGCTGGGCCCACAGCCTACCTCTTCAAAGCGCCCTCTCGAAGACGACGTTCCCAGCGCTAATCACTTGAAAAAGTCGAGAACTCTCAGTAGTGATACTTCTGTGGACCGGCCCGACAGTTATCACCTCCTCATGCCAATGAATTCTACCGTCCCTCCTGCCCCTTCGATGTATCCTACCGCACGATCCCCACAAGAAAACATATTCTCCGAAGTCCTTCGCAACGGTCACGCAAATTCACCTGTCTTTATGGGACCTCCTTCGTCCGGCAACCCAGCCCATTATTCCACTCCTTCAACATCCAGCACATATTCGTCATACATGCCGCCCATAGGTATTGGTGTCGATCAAGGAATGAATCCTCTTCCTTATCCGCCGAACAAGAACGGGGCTATAACCTCTCAACCACGTATCTTGTCTACCCCACACGACGATGAACCTGATGATGAGGAAGCAACACTGCTCGAGTTACGAGACCCTAAAAAGATGGAAGCCTTCAAACTTATCAAGTACGCAGCAACCCCCGGTCATATTTGGTTGCCATCCAACCTCACGTTCCAGGTACCATCTCGAGAACTACTCAAGAAACAGCGCCTACTGCTTGCCGTCTTCCTTGCGCCCCACCCTTGTTCAGAGGTAAATTCTCACCGCCTTTCTGATGTTGCCGGTTTATCTGTTTATCAACTCGCTTGGACAGGAAAATTAACCATGGTGTGTCCCTCCGCCCCTGTACCGTATGGTACGGTGTCTGACACAAAGTAGAAAGTGTCATTGACCGCATCGTTCATCCTGGATTACGAGATCGCATTATTTTGCTGCGAGGTCAGGTAGTATGGCCCGTATTGTTGATCAATGTGCTCACATTATCTCAGGTCAATTTTCTTTAACAGATTGCCTCTTTGACTACAAAAAGGCGGTTAAATTGCACGGTGATGATGTTCTCGCGCAAAATAACTGGGAGTTGGCAGAATGGTGGCTGCGAAAATACTCGTCTGTGCAATCTGCTGATCACGATGGCTGCGCTTGCTGACTTGACTGAACGACAGGTACTTGATTGAAAACAATACTCTGGCGATATGCAACCGTTGGAGACGAGAACGAGGGGAGAGTGAACTCACCATGTCCGACATTGGTGCCCAGGGCGACTCGCCCAGCTGATATCTGTCTTTGGTATATATTCTGACGACTTGGGAACCCAGTTGTAAATAACGTTTATATGGAGTGATATAAAATAAAGCAGCCGCCTTCAGCATCCCTACTAGACGGATGATCACCAGGATGCTTTCTTGACGCCCGGTATCTCATTGTTCAAAGCCTTTAGACGGAACTGAAACTAGACCGTGTGTCAATGGCAATCCACGACGGAGACGGGCAAACGTACTCTGCAGAGACCAAATTCGCTCATGACGCCCCGCCCTCGCCCTGACTCGGTACACCGGTTAACGACGGACGTCGGGCGAGTGTATCTCCCAAACGCGCTGAGTTGCAGTTGGGCTTGATGGCGAACGTGGGACGGTAGTGTCTCGTTGCGGGCGACATAGAGATATGCACGGCGCATGACCTCGTTCTCCATGACGCCGTTGCGCGCCTTCATGTCCCGAAGGACGCGAATGTTGGGACGAAAGTTGGGCATGTGTTGTCGTGTGTCGGTGACGGTGCGGTTCACGCCTTTCTCACCAAACAACCATCAACCGAGAAAAACGACGCTCATCACCACACAGCGACTCAGGCTATGGAGAGAGTGTGGGTAGGTCGCCGTGTAAACGACCGCCGCCGATGCGCTGACTGTCGTGTGCAGTCCTAGAATGCCCGGTATCCTCCGCATAACACATCGGCAGCGCCGCACATTCGTCTCCACCCTCTTTGGGCTCACATTCTTTGCTTCAATATTGACCGTTTCTGCGTCAAACGTGCTACCATGCCCTGTGCGACCCGACAGAAGCTATCATGCGGATAGCGAACGCGAAGCACGGGGAGGCAGGTCACCAGCAGTCGTGGAGAAGAGACCCAGACGGTGGATACAAGAGAGGGCTGTTACCGAACATTGATTGTCTGCTACACTGCATCAATATACGGCTCGACTGACTCGAGATCTCAAAGTGGGCTGATTCCAACACGTGCCGCAAGGGTCTGATGGGTTATAAAATACACGTTGGTACAGCTCCATGGTGATCTGGGGGTATGTACTTGATGCTACAGTGCAAATTTCCGCGTAAAGGTGTCGCAGCGATAGCGGATAAAGTAGTAGGAACATGTGCGGGAATGATCACTCTACTGCGTTATTTTCACTCTGATGTTGACGGTAATATTCTTCCTGTTCCTGGCGTGTTCCTCTGGAAAACGGGACGTCACATGAATAGCCAAGCTGTACGGGAAGCTCAAGGAAGACGCACGGGAGAGGATGCTCCTCGATGGGTACGCATGCTATGAATACGAGAACGTTGATCGCGATCTGAGAAATGAAAACCACACGCAATGCTGTCGCATAGGACTCTAGCGCAGCCTTCTGAAGGAACGGCTCGAGGTCTGGAATCGAACTGATCGAATGTCTAATTGGTGTGATTCCGTCAGTCGAGAAACATGGGCAGTGCCTCGAGGGCCTTCATACCGTATTTCTTCTATTATCTGGGCAAAGGGGAGGGTGTCAGTATGCAAATGAAGCTGTTCATAACCTCGCTGCTGACATCTGAAGATCCGGACCCCGTAATACGCTTTCTCAACTGATGCAACAAAACGCTCTGGACCAGCGCGCCTGACAAACTGACCCCAAGGACTTGGCCCGTAGTGCGAAACAGATATGTGACTGTGTGGCACGCAGCCTAAGCAATCCGTCCTGCCACGAGAGCGTGAAACTCACTGCCGGTGGCTACGGCCATGTCCTCTTTGTAGACACCTGCGATCATCGCCTACATCGCCCAAGCGTGAGATCAACGGACGTTGCGTGGTAAAGTACCCACAATCAATGTGGTCGTTATGAGACTAGCCATTCCGAATCCCTGCGGTATGATGTCAAGCCACAAGTGGAGAAGCGACGTTCTGTCGCTCCACGAAGCAAGAAGCACGCTCGTCAGAATGCAGAGCGCCGCTGAAGCCAGAGTGAGGTTGTAAAGCCTTCCGGTTCTACGCATCCACCTGGAAAGCCTGGCGCTCAACATGCATTTTTCGACAACGTGGACAAGACAGACCAGCCAGCGAGCACACTGCCCATTGATAACGCAACCTAAAACAGGTAAGACGCGCGTCGTGGAGGGGCAGATTGAACGCACGGAATGTGGTAACAGATGGAGACCTATCAAGCTAGGTCAAAGCAGGATGGGTCGGTAAAAACATGTTCCGCTCACCGGCGTCTGTGGACGACGTCAACCGGACCGCAGAAAAGTACAACGGCACGTTGTAGAGCTGGGAAGGAGGTCATAGAAAGAGGGGTAGATTGATTGATGCACCCACCACAGAGAACGCGGTCATTGATGCCATGAAGTTGGCCATGGCAACAGCCAAGGGTGTGCGTTGGGTTATTAAGCGGAGCGGCATGACGGGATAGGGCGCCCATCGCGCCTCGACATGAATAAATGCGACCGCGGAGATGGCGCTCACCGCAAGTAAACCTAATATGAGTGGGTGAGACCATGGAAGTTCTTCTGTCGTCTTGATGTTAAAGGCGGACAACAGGGTTGCCACGAAGACGATCAGAGTGAAGGAGCCAAGGAAATCTATACGGCCAAGCTTTGACGATGTGCGTTCGTTTGCGACGGCATCGGGTAGCCTGATGTTGACCTTGAGAGCGACGAGTGTGAACGAGATGAGGAGGAACGGGGTCTATCCAAGATCAGCACGATATACTTGGCCTGAAAGGCGGGAGGGCAATAACCTGCAAGAGAAAGGCAGTGCGCCTGTATTTGGAGAGGATGAGGCAAACGCATCGTTGTGGTGTGTGGACGTACCAGCCCCAGGTGTCGTTTATCCACCCGCCGAGGGGACCGCCCAAGCCGGAGCCGAGGCCGAACAGACTGACAGAGGATGTGGAGGACGGATGGCGCGGCTGAACGGCGACTTACATGTTTGTCATGCCTTGGTAGAGACCTCTGTGCTTTCTGGGGCGGCGTGACGAACGGAGTGGGAAGAGGCAAAGGGACTCACAGTGGGACGAGGTCGGTGATGGCGACGCTGGTGACTTGGCGCACAAGTGAATTTGGAGAGAAAGAGAGGGTGTGTGCACGGACCTGTCATGACGCTGGTGGGTGTGTGCGTGAGTGACGGGGGGCGAGAGAAGAGGACGAGACGGACCCGCCACCGCCCATGCCGGCGATGGCACGGCAAAGGATGAGGGTGTGTATGGAGGGTGCGAGACCACAGGCGATCGTGCCCGAGCCTGGGATGGATAAGAAGGATGGATTCGTAAGGGGATTTGCGACGCGCACCGAATAGAGACAAGGCGAGAAGCATTGCGCCCTTCCTCCCCAAAATGTCTGATAGACGACCTGATAAGAGTTTAGCGCGGGGGGGAGGGTGATCGTAGGGGATCACCATAAAGGGGCGTGAAGCAGCAGACGGAGAGGAGGTAGGACGTGCCGAGATACGCGGCGAGTTCCGACTTGTTAAAGTCGCTGCCGATGGGGGAGACGAGGGTCGCGACGACGGTGCCTGTGGGAACGATGACGGGGACGATGAGCGGCGATGGGAGACACGGTACCGTCGAGGGCGCCGAGAAAGACGGCGCTCCAGAGTGCGGAGACGATCCAGAAGAAGTCGGCGCGGACGAGGGGCGGGTCGTCGGGGGCGGGGGCGGGCGGGCGGGCGGGGAGGAGGGGTTGGGATTCCTTTGGGCCGGGCATGGGGTGGGATGGGGACACGGATGGAATATATAACAGCGCACTCGCGGTGGTGGACAGGCCATGTCATGCTCCGTGTACATCGGCAAGTGTCCTCGCGAACTTTGCCTCCTCCCGCGCTCGCCGTATGTTGGTGTCTGACTAAGCCGCATTTTCTTGTCAACGCCATGTCCTCCTGGAAGTCGGTCTTTCGTCTACCACGACGACATCCACCCAGCAACCGCGCATCCGACGACAACATGGCTGCCCGCGCGAGGACAAAGTCGGAGAAACAGGATGCACCTCGCTCGGGCCCCTTGTCTCCCCGTACCATGGGAGCCTCTGCATCCCGCTTCATTCGTCGCGTCGCGTCCGCCCCAAACGCCAAACACCTCTTCATGTCGGGCTCGCGCTCTGCTGCCCCCACCAAGAACGGTCTGCTCGCACCAGCAGAGCTCATTCCCCCCCTTCCCGGTGGCCCCTCCAGTCCCTCCGACTACTATGGCGACGACTCTTTGGAAACCCTCTCTTCCGGCTCATCTCGAGGTCGCTCGACCAGACACGAACGTCATCCTGGCTTTGCAACACCAAAGACCCGGATCGCCGATGGTCCTGGAAAAGTGGCCTTCCGACGCACTTACTCGAGCAACTCTATCAAAGTTCGATCCGTACGTGTCCTCCCTTGCCGTCTTTTTCCCCCCCATACACCCTCTCTATCCAGGTCGAAGTTGGTCCATCCAGCTTCCTCAAAGTCAAAATGCTAGGCAAGGGCGATGTCGGCCGCGTATACCTCGTCAAGGAAAAGAAAACCGACAAGCTGTTTGCCATGAAAGGCAGGTCCCTTCTCACTCCCCATTTCCCAGCATTTGACCTCTATCGCCAGTTCTCTCAAAGAAGGAGATGATAGAGCGGAAAAAAATCAAGCGCGCCTTGACGGAGCAAGAAATTCTCGCTACTTCTAACCATCCTTTTATAGTGACGCTCTATCATTCCTTCCAATCAGAAGAGTATCTCTACTTTTGCATGGAGTACTGCATGGGCGGCGAATTCTTTCGCGCCTTGCAAACACGTCCGGGCAAATGTCTTCCAGAGGACGGCTCACGGTTCTACGCCGCCGAGGTCGTCGCCGCACTCGAGTACCTCCATCTCAACGGATTCATTTACCGCGACCTCAAACCAGAAAGTAGGTCCAGATGTTTATCCGCGTCGCCGTGTTGACGCACGTGCGCGACAGACATTCTACTCCACCAATCCGGGCACATTATGCTGTCAGATTTCGACCTTGCCAAACAGTCGGGACATCCTGGCGGGCGGCCCCCCACTATCCACCAGTCAGAGCCAAACGGCGTAAGTGTCTCGTGCAGAGCGAAACGACCTTGTCACACGCACACGCACATTCTGCTAGGTTCCCCTGATTGACACCATGTCTTGTACGGCTGATTTCAGGACGAATTCGTTTGTCGGCACCGAGGGTTAGGATGCTGCGTGCTTTGTCGAAGGTGTCTGACACTTGTGCTTCGATTCGCAGAGTACATTGCACCCGAGGTGATTGCTGCACAAGGGCACACGGCTGCGGTGGACTGGTGGACTCTGGGCATCCTGATTTACGAGATGATCGTACGTCAAGGTTATTCCGTCGATTGTGGGAGAATGCTAACGATTGCGCTTGATTTTCGATCATTTGGATCGGCGCCACAGTTTGCCACGACACCGTTCAAGGGCAAGGAGAGGAACGATACGTTTGCGAATATTCGGATGCTGGCCGTACACTTCCGTGACACACCCAAGATATCCAGGTACGTCAAGATCCAAATGAGGTGGGGACGCGATGACGGAAAGGTACCATAGTGCCTGTAAAGATATCATCGTTCGGCTGTTGGACAAGGAAGAGCGGACTCGGCTAGGAAGCAGGAGTGGTGCAAGCGAGGTGAAGCACCACAAGTGGTTTTCCAAGATGAACTGGGGGCTGTTGCGTCACACACGACCACCGGTATGTGGGGTGGGCCACGTGGATCGGGATTGCTGATGGGCATGTTTGATGTGTAGATTGTTCCCACTGCGTCAAACGGTGCCGATGCGAGCAATTTTCGGCACCTCAAGGAGTCGCGGTCACTGCACCTGGAGGAACAAGCGCGTGTCGTTGGGTACGACGACTGCCTCGACTCGCCACCGGACGGGGATTTGTTTGGTGCGTTCAACAGCGTCACGATACACTATGATGGGGAGCTGTAGAGGTGCTGGGTCTGTCGTGTTGCTCCATCCATTAGAGTTTTTCCTGCTTGCTTTGTGGAGAAGATGCGTTTTCACTTGTACTATTTGCATTGCACAGCTACCCTTTTTCTTTCTTTCCTTCTTTCTTATTGCACGTACTTATGACGCTGATCTGCCGCGGCTGATGGTAGATGGGGTTCTAGTGATACGATACCTGACTACAGACTATGCTAATTGGAATCGATGTGGATGCCGTCGCGATCAGAAAGGAAGCTGATGTCGAGCGACGGAAGCGGGGAGGATCAGGTAGTGCGAGGACGCGCGGGGATCGGCGGGGGAGTCGGTGTCGAGGGGGGCGGCGAATACGTCAGCACGGATCTGTGATGGGGCGCGGGAAGAGGCGTCGGTGCGGATCGTCGAGGGCCGAATCGGGCGATGGGTTCGATTTCCAAACAGGGGATGGCAGGGACCCCGGCGAGTGCAAAAGCGAGCCAAGGAGGAAGCGGGCGAGCCTGTGAGAACTGCATGTGGGGCGTGGGAAATGATGTACACAGGCGAGTGGGCAGCAAAGAGCGCGCGCTGTGGCAGGACGGGGCTGTAGGAGGACACTGACACGAGATTCAGACTGAGATTGAGGGAGATTCGCCGAAGATCGCGATACAGTGTGGACGGAGAGTGGCCGAAAAAGGACAAGCGCAGGATACCTCGGCGCCGAGGGAGTGGCACGATGTCCGCATTTGGGGGTGGCTGTTGGTGCGTGTTTGTGCAGAGTTTACCGAGGGTGATTTCCGAACGCGGCCGCGGCTTGTGAAGAGGACCCTGGATTACGTAGCGGACCTGAATGGGAAGCTGCGGGAGAAAATGGAGGGAGGGCGAGAGGGGTCACGTAAGAGCTAAATTCGGGGAATATGAATTCTCCACCGGCCCATGGATTTTTATAATATACATAGTCGATCGTCGACTCGTCCGTCGACAGCCTCGTCTGTTTGACTTTTTTTTTTTTTTTTTTTCTTTTCCTTTTTGCCCCTCTCCCTTCGTTTTCTTCAAGTACATAGCTCGCCCGTCACCATTCCGTCCCTACGCCCCGCAACGTTCGACATGCAAGACCTCTACGCTCCCTCCTACCCCCCGCAAAACCGCCCCCAGTGGTCGCGCCATCCCGACCACCCATACCCACAGATATCCACACAGGCCCCCCTATACCCGCCCAGCTCTCCCAACGACTCCCCCACCGACGACCCGCCCGTCAAGTCCCCCCACGACCACCAGCACCAGCCAGCCAAGTCCGAGTCAAAGCCCCAAGCAACCTTTCTCACAAAACTCTACGCGTAAGTCTCTTCTACCCCCCCAACGCCCCCCGCCTCACGCGTCGCCAGCCTCCTCGAGCGTCCAGAGAACCACCACATGATCAGATGGGACCCCGCCGGCGAGCACATCATCGTCGAGCGTCCAGAGCAACTTGCCCTCCATGTGCTCCCCAGTGTCTACCGTCAATCCAGATTTGCTTCCTTTTCTCGGCAACTCAACGTCGGTGCTTCTCACCTTCGCGTCCAACATGCTTAATGAATCCTTTCCATACAGATTTATGGCTTCATGCGCAAAGTAAACCTCCGCAACGTTGACCCTGCCATCGATGATCCCGATGCAAGCACATGGTGTAGGTCCCCCCCTCGCACCGCCTTGAACTTTCCTCCCTTCTTACACAGCCACCAGCTCATCCCACCCTCAATCGCCATTCCCCGCCAGAGGTCGTTGCAAATTTTAAACGCCGTGTGCCACCTCGCCTCCCAAAACCTCGAAAGCGCGAAACACAGGAACCCCCGAATATACCCCCGCCCCGCTCTGCTATCGGTGTCGGCCCTGTTCCCCTCAGCGTGCCCCCCGTCGCTACCAAACCCAACATCCTTGGCGGTCGCGCTCGCGGATTCTCTGCCCCTGGCTCATTCACCCCCCTTAGCTCCCCCGGTGCCGCAGGCTGGGGAACTTCATACCCCCGTGCGGCTTTGCCGCCCCTCACGGTTCCCTCTGAACCCCCTGCCATCTCCCAGCACCACACCCTCTTCAACCAGTCCCACAACCTCCAGCCAATCTCTCCGGCAGATGAATCCCCCTCGACGCAGTTTAGCGCAATGGGTACAGACTCTGGATATACCCATCACAACACCCAGGTCTCGTCCTCCCAGTATCCGTACACCGAGCAGAGCTGGTCCTTTTCCCCAAACAGCTCCACTTCCAGCCATTCGGGCAGTCTCTCCTCCCTCTTGAACCCCCCGACTACCAACGGCTATGGTGCGCGTCCCACCCCCACCATCAACACGTCGTACGCTTCTTCGTACTCGAACGTGTCCATGCACAGCGACCACACACCCCCTTCGCTGTCTCCGGACACCCACAGCCGTCCGACCACGGGGTACTCGATCTCCTCTGTCTCGTCGTTGCCTTACGAGGAGTCGCCGACGCACCCGACGTACCATCATGGCGACTATTCTCGTCCAGGGTCCAGCCACCACAGGCCCATTTCCCCCTCCCTCTCCCGCCCGCCGTCTTCTTCCAAGCCGTACGGGCCCTGTAGCTCGCTCAGGGTGGGGCGGCCCCGGCGCCACAGCCAAGCAATGAGTCCTTACCCGTCGCCTTACGAACATCATTCCGAACGGCCGTCGTCTTCGCCGCAGCCGGCCGATGAACAAAACGGAACCATGCCGAGAGTGCGGAGCATGATACAATTGCCGTCTGTCGACCCTTATGGGTTCAGCTCCAGCCAGACCGAGTTCGCGTACTCTGCCGTAGGTGGTAACCCGTCCATCGATTCCATGGATGGCCGAAACGGTTGGGGACACCCCGCACAAGCGACGCAGCGTCCCTCGACAAGCGCCTCCTCCATCAGTGCTGCATCACATACGTCGTCCTCGCAGGCCAACACGCCCCCCATTACGGACGGCTACGGTGGGGCTGAGACAGACATCAATCGTTGTATGTCGTCTCGTCTTCCGCTCCTGTCTTACGGCGTGACTTACTGACCATTAGTTTCTTGAAAAGTCTCGCCTGATTTTGGCTTTGTCGCCTTGAACGAACATCTCCCTCCGCAATATACCAAAAACGACGGGCGAACGATAGACGCACCGGCGCCTGCGGAGGGATTCTAGACTTGTGTGTGGTACGCGGTTTACGATTGCTATTCTGACCGTCTTCATTCGAACTTGGACGATATCATTCGCTGCTTGCCTTGATCTCACGATTTGCGTTCCTTTTTCCCCCTCTCTTCTTTCATTCTTGCTCGCTTCACCACTTAGAAGCTTTTATATACGAAATCGGAAGACGTCCGTCCGTTCATTTCACGAAACCCATCATACCCATCTCGTCGTTTGCATTGCTCTCACATTCCGTCGTGTATACCTTGACCCATCTCATATGTAGTATCACGCTCCATTCCCCATTTTTGATACCTTTCTCACTGGTCTGGTTGTTACATACGGTTACCCCGTATACTCGTTACCCGTTCATTGATATCCTGACTCGATTTTGGTGCCAAGAAAATGCCTTGTGTGCATTCGAGCGTTGATTTTTGCACGGGCGCAACTGTCACCGACCTCCGCTCGCCCGATCTGGGTGCCATCCCCGATCAGGTCGTGCGGATCTGATCGGACAGAATTCTGATCGGGGATGTTGGGAGTTGGGCCATGTTGTGTCCATGTGTGCGTTTGTTTGTGCCGTATCCGTCTTGTGATGCGTGACGTCACTTGTGCCCCATCATGCTGGGCGGCGGAAAAAGTTAGGTTCAGGCTGGGTTTCATTACGAGGGGGGCCGCATCGCAAGTGTCCCATCAACGAGGCATTGAGATTGAGATGGGCGTGCCCTGCTCAGCGGGGTCGCACATGCATGAGGTGATCTCTTCATTTACATGACAAGGTTCATGCCAATGTGGCGTTGACAAGTTTGCCGTGCGGCGTCTGCCGAGCCTGCACAATACCGCTCACGGCAAAGCCTTGCACGAGGGTCATGATCGGCCCATCGATAGCACACGGACAGCACACGATCGGATTAGTACGAGGCAAGCGAGATAAAATGAGCCAAGGAACGGGGGCATAGTGACAGTATCAAACTACCAAGGAGGGAAAAAGAAGAGAAAAAAGGAATTAGCCAGCCATACGTCCGTGCTAGTCAAAAAGTTTACACCCTGATTACATCCAGGAGAAATACATACACTCTAGGTCCATGATTCCACTTCTATACTGCAAGAACAAGACCGTGTGAACCTAGTTGTGCTTCAGACATGGTCTCTCGTGAACGGGTCGCCGACGGGAGACGACAGTACGGCTGCGAAGAGACCTCGTCCTCGAGTGGAACATCCCCGCTCAGGAATGCAACTCTTTCCTCCGAGGTGCCTCTGGGTGGCTCTATCTCATCGCCCAGTTCATCGTCCACCGCCCGCCGTGCGACCCAGCTGAGGTATACAAACAGCGCGACGCAAAGCAGAATACCGCCGATCGTCCAGACTCTGCCCCAGCCATCCCCCTTTTCCTGTACACCGGACGCGTTGGCGCTAAACGACCTGATCCCAGCGCCGATGCTGGTGTGGACGATGACCTTGATGAGAGAGAGTCCGGTACACAAGACATAGGTCTTCATACTCAGGGTAGTTGCGGCAAGAAGGACGTTCATGACATTGTAAGGATAGGGCGCGACGCGGACAAGAAAGAGCAACTGGGGTTTGCGTTCGATTGCCCGCACCGCTCGGCACAGTCCGCGGGTCGACTGTAACCAGCGGGCGATCCACTCGCGGAGGAATGCACGGGATATGGAAAACACGACGATCGCACCGGATAATGCAGCAGCGTAGGATATCACCGCACCAGTCCACGGTCCATAGGTATATCCCGAGAGGGTAATTAGCGTGGAATATAATGGGAGGGGAGCTGTGAGAGGTAGATCCGAGATGGGCAGGACATGACGAAAAGGGTAAGCTGAGAACGACACGATAATGAAAGACGGGAACATACGGAACGTGGTGATGAATATGAGAAGGAAGAGGACAGCAAATCCAAAGTACTCGTCGTTGCGCAGCCAATGAGAGAGGTGATCAAGGCCTGGATTGTCGGTGGAGCGAACGGATGGAGTTAGATTGATTGGGGGACGATGTGACGAGGAGAGGCGATGCAGTGAAAGGACACGTATTGGGACTGGTCGAGCATGGAGGGCAAAAACGAAGGATTACTCACCATCGAACACTTGGGATTTCCAGAAAGCGATGGCGAGTAGAAAACCGAGACTGGTCGCGGCATAGGCCAACACGGGGGACCATTTCTTGAAGAGGTTCCATATCCGCAGTCCGCGGGGACGGATATAGCGATAGGACTGCGAGCGAGGGCACGAGGATGGGGGAGCAGGGGTGAACGAATGGGCCGGACGGTATGTACTGCGGAATGGGTAAGTCCGCGAAGTCGAGGGGATATCGCTGGTAGAAGGCGGCGGGGTGTTTGATTTCTCGTCTGACATTTGGGCTTGGTGGATGGCCTTGGCTTGGACGGGAGGCAAAGGATGGCGTTGGCGGTGAAGGGAATGTCGGTCGAAAGAGGCTGCGCACGACGCAGGCAAGGACAGTCGTACGAGGTGGTGGTGATGGTCGAAAATGAGATGGCTCGCAACTTGGCAAGCACACGCCACCGCTACCAACGACCATCACCACCCTCGACATGGTCCTCCGTCTGCGTACATACAGCACGCCGGCGTCGAAACTGCGGAGTGGACATGGAGACTTTTACGCATCGCTGCTTCCCGCAATGATCCCAGTCGCCCTGCTTGGGTCGGCCGTATACATGGTCAGTCGTCGCTCTGAGCACCGGTGGCGTCGGGGCACCAAGTCCCGTTCTCAACGGCCCTTCCACAGGCCCTCCATCTCGTCCAAAGCCGCCTTGCACACGAAAAATTCCTCGATGAAGCCAACGAGCGCATTTGCACCCTCCAACAACAAGTCGATTCTCTCCAAGCGCAACGCTCGTCCGCTCACCCTCCTCCATCATCGAAAAAGAGTTCTTGGTGGTAGGGTGACATGTTCTACTGTATATACAACATAATAGCACCCGTACGATTAATATAGGGAGCAGCGGGTCCACGCATCTCATGCCGTATTCGAAAGGGCCTTGTTGACAAGGATGCATTTGAATTTATCGTAAAACTTTGCAAAACTAAAGTCGGGTTAGTATTGGTCTAGACAGCTCAAATGACCAGGCACCTGAGGATGGCGGCTATAAAGCCTGCAAGCGACTGAATGGTGTCCTTGCCGCGTTGGATTCGGAAGACATCGTATGCTAGTAAAATCTCGATGAGTAGACAGAAAACGGGCCATCCCACCTCTCTTACAAACAAAGATAAAGTCCATGATCAACTTTATCCTAGAAACCTGCAGCCAGTGGTTCTTGCGTCGCAGTCGAGTGAGTTCCCTCTCGTCGACCTTTGCTGCCTTGGGTCGAGACTTGGATGTCGCCCCATCTAGCGACTCTTTGTATGCTCGGTCTTCCACTGCGAATGGCTTCAGCAAAACATCCCAACCGCGCACTCAGACTTGCCTTCGCGCTGCAGTCCCTCCACCACACCCATTTCAACCCCATTCTCAACCAAACCAACCAGCGTGCCAAAGAACCAACACCAGTCCGCGAACCGTGCCGCCCGGGCACCAGTTTTTGGGCCGACCAATCCCAGTCGTGACAGCGTATGTATATCGTCAGACAGACCATTCACCAGATCGAGGAGCACAGGAGGCGGTGCGGAAAGCAGCGCCCGCAGGAACGGGTGCGAAAAGAGGTCTCCGCCATAAGACGTCGTGCATTTTCTTGTTGGGACATCCGTGAGGCTGTGGGGGATCGTCGATGAACCACTGGAAGAGTATGGGACAGTCTTCTGCGCCATGATGGTGCTCAATGGCGTCAGCCAGTTGAACAGAAGGAGCATTTTCCTGTTGCCCAGAGGTCAGAATATCCAAGTGGGAGTTCCGACAGATATTACCTCGTGAAAGAGAAACCACCACGGGTAGAATCAAGTCTCTTTGCTAGTCCTTGCTGCCAGACAGCGTTGCTTTTTCGGAACAAAAGACTGGTATGCAGCAGTAGGTATATACGTATCGAATATTGCATCAGTTTCTGTTGCCCAAAGTCTGTCAATACGGTTGCGCATGCAGAAAGACGTGCAGGGCTCACAAATGCCTTGTCCCGACCCTCGCTGGTGACAAGCATATCCCGACACACCTCATGTCCGCCGACCTGTTTTTCTGCTTCCACCGCATGCTCATTCTCTCCATCAATATCCTCTTCCTCTTCAGCAGCATCACCGCCCCCTTCTGTTTCTTGTTCGTCGGCCTTTTCGTCGTACGAACTCATGGTGGTGTTTCCAAATTGTGGCTGGGCTGCTGCACTCGGACGAGGTGTCCGAGGTGGGTGCGCAGAAAGTGGGTTCATTTGGAAGGAGTTGCCCACATCGAACGCAGGCGGTTGGTAGAATGGCGCTTGCATTGAGTCGCGCAACGACGAGGATGCGGCGAGGTCGGCGTCGGAACGAGGAAAGGGCATTGAAGACATGGCGTGATACGGTCAAGCGACACGCAGCCGTGTGGGTCGTCAGTGTGTAGCACAAACAGCGAGCAAACAAAGAAATCAGCCAGCACCGTCGTACATTGAGGTTCAAACGCTGATCGTTCGAACACTAGTATCAGCGAATGTCGGCCTCGTATGGTTTTCGTTCTCCAATATCCCGTTCCGAGGCCACTTCACCCCACCCAGTCAGATCGCCCTTTGACACGGAGCTGCTCCGCACATATATGAAGAAGCTTCTCCAGACGACGCTGCAGCGCGCAGTTTGGTCCTCCGATCGCGAGCAGGTGAAATTATGGATGAAAGATATCAAGGAGCGAGTCAAGGATCGGATGATAGAAATTCAACCATCTGGCTTGTGAGTTGCAGTCGGCGCGAGTCACGAAAGCACGTTGACGTCCTGTGATCAGCAAATACATCGTGCTCGTTCAAATAAACGAAAACCTCAATCAAGGCGGACGGTGGGCCAACGTTTCTTGGCAGATCGCACGTACTGATGTCGACGACCCTCCTAGCGCCGACATGATCTCGCACTGGGAAGATGGAGACGCTTGTGTACATGAACTATTCTATAATGTTTGCACGACTCGACTCTGTCCTGTGGATGATGCATGACCCTCGATTTGACAGGACTCCATAATCTGCACGTGTATCGCGCTTGCTGTCCGGAGCTTACCATGACCGCCGAGAGCGATGGTAGCGCTATCACCTGCAAGAATACCCATGGCATCCGGAGCGACTAGTTATGCCCGCGTGATAACGACGGTGTTCGGTATCTCATCGATCGCTATATGTTTGTTTCGCTATCGAGCCCGCGCTCGCTTTTGCCGCAAAACTCCCTGCGGTCGGCTCGAGTAGCATCTATTTTAGATCCACTTCTCATCTGCACATCACTTCCCGAAGACGGTCCTGCTGTCCCTTGCACAGCGAATCGTCATCAATGTCAATTGCCAACTCAAACTCTCATTCCCGCAAGAGGTGCTCTTGCTCGCCAATCCATCCAACTACTGGACTCTACTCGTACTAAACTACCTTGGCTGATTTCCTGCTAGCGAGATTTTGCACACCTCCTTGAATCGGCGACTGCCGTTGGCCCCTCCTGGGGACGCTCTAAACCCGCCCGATATCTCACGCGACAGATTAGTGGTTCAACCTCCCCTTCCTGGGAATCTCGCGTTTCTCCCTCTTCGATCTCCGAGGAGTCAACGATGAACGCTATAAAGCCCGGGAAAAATCCCTTCCGCAATCTCAGCATTTGGCCCGAGCTCAGCACTCGACCAGCATGCGAAGCAGCGCGCCAGGGTCATACTGATTGCCTTGGATGCTACTGTGGTGCACAGTGCCGATTCGTGACCAAGACTATCTCTCGCGACGCTGTGGGAGTTATCTTGATGCCGCTAATCGGTGCGTCTACCCAATGAGGGATTTCCCCATCTTTCGTCCACTCGAGCCGTGGAATCAGCACCATCTTTGATCCCACTAACTGGGATCTGGCAATATGATTTTCAAACACTTGCACCTGTGGCCGTTACGGGATAGTCCGTACGTCCGTGAGAACCCCCTTGTCCCTTTTGATATGATTATACGGTATAGATCACTCCTTGAGGAATTTTTCCGTTGTTTTTTTTGGATCTGGGCGTTATTCTGATACCTCAGCTGTGAGCGAACAGCTGATGGGCTGATGATGTGCTGCAGCCAGAACACGTGTATCAACACGCACACATCACAAGTCACTCACAATAGAAACTTTGGTCTGTCCTGTTAGGTCAAGTCCCTATGTGACAAGCCCAATCAGGCGAGATATCGCCGAGCGTCCGCCCCTGTGGCCACCGCTTTGAGTCCTGTTAACGTGTCGACAGCATGCCTCGCGTCTCGGAATGTCCAAACTTGTTCCCGGCAGTGGTGGAAAGGCAAAACGGAGCCCGGCACATTTTGTATGGGGGTGCTCCACGATGGTTTAGCCTAACGGTTTTTGTCCACAGTTCGGTACCTGTCTTTACCGCCGACATATCCGACAATTAGCTCCTATCCGATAGCGGGGTAGGATAGGACAGCATGGGATTTTGTGGGTCACACTGCGTGTAATCGGGATGTTCCACGGGCAATCAATCTCGTCGTTGTTCCCATGCAATGATCAATGTGCTCTGCCGGAGACAGCATGCATAGCGCAGGCCGCAGAGACAAAGGCTGTTAATGACCCCCATCATGACGCACGACGATAAAGCATTCATGCGAGTGCCCCGTTTGCAATTATCTAACATAGCCCCGTGCCTCCTCGTAGGCTGTGGTTTACGTTGGCACCCTGAACAGCACACAATGCTGCCATGATGTCGATGAAACGTGTGTAGCGGAGGAGCAGATACTGCTCACGATATGAATGCTGCACTCGCGTACGTGAAAGCGGGATTGTACGCAATCGCTCTGCCGACGGTCTCGTTTCCGTTCCAGCCTCGTTAATAGTACGAAAAATGACTTGTCCTTCCACTCGCAAAAATGAGTGACCACGTGGTGCTCAAATCAGTCTAGGCTCTCTATTAAGAAGTGAACTGGCTCGCTCGAGGGAATGTATGTGTTCGGGGTCCATCATCCCCTCCCTCTGCCACGACGAGCTGAATTTGATTCGTAATGCCGACGTGATGAGCGCCAGAAATTTTCAGCACCTATTATGATCAGCTAAGGCGGTCGTTTTACCTGGGATTTCCCGCCCAACTGAAGGTCCGAGGAGGTCCCGTGCGGGACTATATACCATGTCGATGTTGTGTTTCAACCACCCGGTGGCCGCAGCGTCATGTTTGCATGATGCAGGTGGCCGTACAGCTTGCCACTCTGAAAAAGACCGACGGTCCGAATTGGGTGCGCCCAGGGATGAAAATAGTGCCGGTGAGAATGACTCTCCAAAAATTGATTGGTTGGATTGCGGACTTTAACGGGGTGACTCCCATCAGCCGCAGAAATGTTGTTCCCATAGTTGATGATGGAGACCGGCCTGGAGTGCCAGTGGACGGTTTGTTGCAAACCAAGGAATTTCCAGAAGGCGGGCTAACGGGGACTTTGGGAAAAGTTGGATGCGGGGCGTCGTCCGCAAGGCAATTTTTCATACGAGGGTTGACATACAAAACCACATAATGCGGGCCGTACACGGCAGGATTTTAGAGCGGCGGAGCACAAGACTGTATCCGCGCCCTGGGCAGCTGGGCAGAAATAACCAAAGAGGGGAATACATGTGTACGTTGAAGGATGCGCTCGTGTCCATAGAAAAAGGTAAGCGATTGTTCGGGTTGTGAAATCACTGTCACTCGATACGTTGGCGGTGATCGTCTGATAGCAAATAGATTGCGCCGGCGCCACAAAGCCCGCAGGTGTAAAGGTACAGAAGCTACGGACGTAACTGAGATGTCCGAGGCCAAGCTTCTGAGAATCTGAACGCTTCCGATCATCGTGTGAAGCAAAGGGAGGAGAAAAGGCCAACAAGGACGGTATCAGTAACGTACTCGGCACGGACGCCTTTTTCAGCGGATCAAAAAGGGTGGAGTGGACGGCGTTGAGAGGGGTTGCATAAAGATAAGGATTGCCCTGTTCGAGTTCAATTTTCCGAAACATTGTCTCGCACTGGAGTAAGAGAGACAGGGTTGGTCACCAGGAGAATGGCATACACGACAATTACTCGACGCGGGTTTATGCTGTCCATGGAACGTAAACGAGCGGCTTGCATCCCCGATCTGGAAAGCAAAGGCACTTGGTCCGGGGCAGATTGGAGGCAAAGCGTTTAGGTGTCCGCCAGCCCTTTCTTGATGCTGGGTTTAGGATAGAGGTACTCTGCGGTATCGGGAAAGCTCTTTACAAGTGCCTCGTTCAGCAACCTACGATAAGACTAGAGGAAAGGCGTGATAAGGGACGGGTGCAAACTAAATTAAATAACCCACGTCAATGGCAGCCATCTTCCCATTCATGAACTGGTTTTCGGCCGCAGCCCTCTCTAACCTGTCCTTTGTGAGTTGCATGGGATTCCTCGCATTGTCGATGTCTTGTAGGACTTGGAGCGGAATCATGGTCTGAATGCTGCG
This sequence comes from Pulveroboletus aff. annulatus, assembly GCA_038094595.1. Taxonomy (NCBI): domain Eukaryota; kingdom Fungi; phylum Basidiomycota; class Agaricomycetes; order Boletales; family Boletaceae; genus Pulveroboletus; species Pulveroboletus aff. annulatus. The sequence goes on along the minus strand of JBBPTX010000002.1, from coordinate 183,559 downwards.
CGCCATGTCATCGATGGTCGCGAGATGTTGAACGACATCGTTGCTGAGGCGGACGGGGCATGTAAGTGGCATTCGACAAAGGCCAATGAGACATACGCTCGAAGGCCGACTTGCTTGCCGCCTGCTGGCCTGTCACGCTCCTTGGTGGAGTCGTTGATGACGGTGGTGCCCAAATTGTAGAGCGCATTTGCGAGGCCGTGCAGCTCGAGCTCAAGGTCGCCCTGCGCGCCCGAAGGCGGGGGCGATTGCGACGAACGAGGCGAATCAGGTGCGTGCACATTCAGCTCGGGCTGGAACGACATGGTACAAATCCAACGTATCATGATTATAGTTACCAAAACCGGACATGTTGTATATAGGGTTAGGGTTAGGACGGCGTGGGAACGAAAAAAGATGGCCTGCCCAGCCAGAGTGGCCATGGCAGGACTGGAAAATATTGAGACAGTGCATGAGCCGAAGCCCATACAAGCCGCAGTTACCCTCTGTATGGACAGGGTCGCCGTGCTATGGAAGATCCCCACGGCCCGCACACCCGGAGACGTGAAGGAGCACGCGCCATCAAGGTAAGTATGAGGTATCAATTTGTCTGCCCCTCCCTTTTATACGCCTCCCCTCTGCGCACGGACCAGGATTACCATTTCCAAAAAAGGAATGTGATCAATCCTTGGGCACGCCACCTTTCCAGCCCAAGTTATACTATGAGTGGACTTGCGAACGAGCTTCTCGCAGATCTCGACGGCCTCTCAGACAATGGCAGCGCGGACTATGAAGACGACCGTGACACGCCTGCCACGACAACCACCCCGGTACGCAACGGACTGAAGCGCAAGGCCGATGCAGATGTCGCCATGTCCGAGGATGAGGGGGAGGCAGGAGAGGAAGACGACACGGTGGCACAAGATGGTCTCGTGCTGGAGGGTGGTGTCAGGCCTGCGGAGGAACTGGACGCAGAAGACGTGCAGCAGATGGACCTTGGCGCAGTAGAGGACGTCGGCTCTATCGCAAAACTACACGGCAGCAAGAAAATGACCGATATACTAAAGGCGAATTCACCCACCTACTGCTCTTTCACCACCTCTGAACTCGTATCGTGTAGGAAATTGGAAAGTACCAGGCGAATCCCAGCTCAGCAGACGCAATCTCACTTCCTGCGCACTTGAACCCAGAGTACACTCTTATTGTGCAAGCAAACAACTTATCCGTCGACGTCGATAATGAGATCCTTGTGGTACATAAAGTGCGTCTCGAATAGATTTGACTCTCATTCACTGAATCCTCGTGCAAGTTCATCCGTGACCACTACGCTCCAAAGTTCCCCGAGCTGGAGCAACTCGTCCAGGATCCTACTCAGTATGTACGGGCGGTGCGCACTCTTGCTAACAACGAGGTTCGTTGCATCCTTGCACGTTCAACCACGTCTCAACTTACATATTTCAGGATCCCACAAAAGTTGACCTAGAAAGCGTACTACCTTCCGCCGTGCGCATGAGTGTTTTGATCACGGCAACGACGAGCTTAGGCCAACCTCTTTCAGACGTGCGATGGAAAGCCGTCGAGAGAGCGTGTGATCTAGCCGACCGTTTGGAAGAAACACGTCATACTGTGAGTTGCAGCCTTTCCTTGCCCTTCCTTCTCTCACACACGTCTCATCTCAGATATTCATGTACGTCAGCTCAAGGATGAATGTTCTTGCTCCAAACCTTTCAGCTATTGTTGGCACCACTACAGCTGCAAAACTTCTCGGTGTCGCAGGCGGCCTCGGTCCCCTAGCCAAAATGCCATCGTGTAACGTTCATGTCAGTTCTGCCGTAGCTTGCAACTTCGTCATTTTTCTCAACACGTCCCTTGCCTAGCTTCTTGGTGCTCAAAAGAAGACTGCACTTGGATTTTCCACTGTTAGCCAGCGCCGGCATACTGGCTTCGTGTTTCAATGTGATCTAGTGCAGCAGACACCTCCAGAGTACCAACTCAAGGTGCAACGAACAGTTGGCGCAAAATGCGTGCTCGCCGCTCGCATGGATCTCGAGCGAACGCGTAGAGATGGTGAGCGCATCCTGAATGCAACACGTCCCATCTCCCGTGCTGAAAGCTGGGTAGGGTCATACGGCCAGGATCTTCGAGAAAAAATTGACAAGCATGTGGATCGCCTGGCGGCCCCCCCACCTGCTAAAATCACGAAGGCACTTCCCATTCCCAACGATGGTCCAAAAAAGCGTAGAGGTGGGAAACGGTCCGGCCCATTTTGTTTCCTCGTTCACTGCTCGGCCTCACTTTTTGCTGTCAGCGCGCGTAAAGCCAAGGAGGCATACGCTCAGACCGAGCTGCGCAAGCTTCAGAACCGTATGGCGTTTGGGGAAGCCGAGGAAGAAGTCGGGGCATTCGACCAGACAAAGGGCCTCGGCATGATTGGCGTCGGGACAGGGAAGGTGCGGGCTGGGCTCGGAGAAGCCAAGAGTCGAGGTGAGTAGGGATTCACGTGTTAGTCTGATCTTCGTCCGGTTGATCTCGATGACATCAACAGCGAAATTGTCCAAGGCAAATAAATTGCGAACGGCAACACTGACGCGTGCGGCACAAGGCAGCTCAATAGCATCAGGAACGTCCACGTCATTGACTGTAACTCCTGTGCAAGGTTGGTTGGTTATACTCATCTGGCGCCGACACCAACTGTGTTCCACAGGTTTCGAGCTGACAAATCGTGCCGCGGCTGCTCAGCGGGTCAGGGAAGCCAACGAACGATGGTTCGCAGCTGGAAACTTCTCGTTCGTGGGGCAGAAGGGAAGTGGGAGCCAAGGTTAGATTACTTAAATACGGAGCCATGTGGGATGCCAGTCGCTGATTCGATGCTAAATTGAGGTTGTACACATACACTGTGAGTCTTTTGGAACTATGAGGAAATAATGTGCCAGTAGAGTGAGATAGAAAGCATAGACTCAGACACAGACATGTGGGACGATGTGTAGCTATCCTACGGAGATTGAGCGGGATGAACAGTGGCAACGGTCTCTCCTGTGGCAGAGCTCTGCGTCACATCAATGTAGCCAGCTTTTTTGGGATCGGCCAGATTGTTCCGTTTGGAGCGATAGTCCCGAATGGCAGAACGGATGGCATCCTCGGCCAACACTGTGGGAAATAGATCATATCAGATAAAACAAAAACCCATTGCGATGAGAAAGCACTGACTGGAGCAATGAAGTTTCACAGGGGGGAGGCATAGCTCTTTGGCGATTTCGGTGTTCTTGATTTTAGAGGCTTCGTCCAGAGACAGGCCTTTGACCCGCTCCGTCATGTAAGAGCTCGAGGCTATGGCACTTCCACAGCCAAACGTCTTGAACCTGACATCACTGATGATGCCATTCTCGTCGACACGGATTTGAAGCTTCATGACATCTCCGCAGCTGGTCATTTGCTCAGCGATGTGCATAGCAGACGAGAACAGGTGCGTACGCAGGTGCCCCAACAAGACCCGTGCCAACGTCGACGTCGTCCTTGGGAAGAGAACCCACCTAGACAGAAAGAAGAATGAGCTTTAAACAAGGGGTGACCGGCTAATGGAACGGACATTTCGTGGGCTTTCGTAATGAGAAATGACCTTCTCGTGGTAGCTACGGGCTAGAACAGAAGAAACACCAGTCCTCGACAGCTTTGTCGCTGCAGCGGTGTTGAAGGCAGTCCTTGAGAGCATTGAGCGGAACATGGTGGACACTGGGAAAGTGGCAAACGTCTCTCGGCTGAGCTCGAATTGCAAAGTAAAGTACACAAATATTGCACATCTATGATATCACATCCTCGACAACATACTCAGCAATTGCAAGACTTGACGTGAGCCCAGGACTCTCAATGCCCAGCAGGCTTACCATCAACCCGCCCTCTCTCCCGTCTGCATAGTCCTTACGAACAACGAAATCCTGGAACCCCGATACCACAAGCTTCGGCCGAACACCAACATAGTCTGCCCTCAGTCCCTCCAACGCCACTTCTGGTAGATATTGTGTTACCGCCTTGTGCATCTCCTCGAGCCGGGATTCATTGGGTATCAGATGCCTCGTCCAAAAGTCGACGTTTTCTTCGTTGGTACAAAAATCCGGTGCGTCTGTTGGTGGCGATATCCACTCTAGGTCGGGCCCAAATCGGATTCTTCTTTGCAAGTCAAGGGTCAAGTGTGTACCAAGAGATTGAAATGCGTGTTTATTGGGTCCTGTCTCGGGGCAGGGGTATATGAGGTGACTGACATTGGAAATGCCGGGACCGCTGTACGCCGCGTACGAACCACGTCCAAAATACATCGGTATCCGAGAAGCTTCGGGAAGAAGAGAATTGAGGATGAGGTTGGCCGACAACCCAGACGCATTGATCAGCGTCTTCGCCAGGAAGGCATCTCCTTCTTGCACACCGTCGGTCACGGTCTGCACTACCCATCCATGATGAGAAGTTGTCCCAGCACCTTTGTAGGGATCCACGCGGACGACACGGGTAGAGTACACGAGTTCCCCACCTTTGGATTCCAGTATGTCTTTCTCAAGGCTTTCCATGAGTGCATGCGAATCAACAATACCAGTTTCTGGACTCCACAGAGCTGCAGTTATGCCCTTTGACAAATCAGGCTCCAACTCGCGTGCACGATCTCCACTGATGAGGGCAATAGGAAGGACTGGCTCGCCTGTCGGTTGCAGTGCCAAGTATGGAGGCCACGGTAGCCGGTGAGATTTCTCGAGCAAGCCTTCGACGTACGGTCGTTGGCTCTCTTGCGCAACGACAAGCTTTCCAGTTTTGCGATACGGAATGTTGTATCTCTCGCATCGTTGATACATGAGGTGGCGTCCGCGCAGACATAGACGGGTCTTCAAGGACTCGGGCGGGTAATAGAGACCTGTCAGGGGGAAGAACACAGGCCGAAAGGTATCGCGGTAGAGCCCTACCTGCGTGGATCACTTCAGAGTTTCGTGAACTGAACTGTGTTATAAATCACCGGCAAGGATGTAATATACAAGCATACCTGATTTCCTCTCCGGCTCGCAGATGTCTCTCTACGAGAAATATTGACTTTGTCGGAAATCGCTGAGAAAGCTGCTGGGCAATCGCCAAACCAATTACGCCTAGTTGCAGATTCAGTGACCCCAAAAAGACTTGTAAAGTGTTTACTCAACCTCCCCCGACAACAAGGAAGTCGACCGTCGCATCGGGACTCTAGCAAGCGGTCATCAGTGGTACGGCCAGTGGTCGACCCGTACAGGTAGAACTAACCTTGAATTTGAACCTTCCTGTGGAGTTTAAGGCAGCTTTCAGTCCTCGAACAGATGTGGGCGCCATCTGCCAGTGGGAGTCGTGGCCGGGGGAAATGGATGTTGAATGGACGTTCGGCCTTTTTCGCGCGCCGCGTTGTCAGCTGGTCCCGGTTAGATATCTAAAGAATCTAATCTAATCAATTTGGCTTTTGTTCTTCATCCAACTTGAACATTCGACCACGATCGAAGGAGAGACTAGACATGGCTCGGACCACACAGATGGGACCACAACCTGCTGGAGCCGATTTCGAAGAGACACTGGCGTCTCTGGAGTCCCTCCCATTATTTATGAAGTCTTTACCCAGCGATGACTCGGAACATATCTCTTTGCAAGCACTGCAAAGTCTCGCACATGACGGCACACCGGACGGTGCATTGGAGCCTTGTTGACGTGTAATGACACTAATCGTCTCTTAAGACATTGCGCAGCATTCCAAGGAGCAGGGGAACGATTACTTCAAGGGAAAGCGTTATCGAGACGCTGCAGGTTTCTACACCCAGGGCCTCGATGCGAAACCGACAGACGCCGCACTCCAGGAGGCTCTCCACTGTAATCGCGCTGCCTGCAACCTGGAACTAAGTGCGCGTCCTCTATACCTTGCTCAACCACACTCCGACCGCTTGCCAGGAAACTATGGTTTGGTGCTCAAGGACTGCTCAAAAGCCCTGTGCATTAACGCCAAGTCGTCCAAAGCATTATATCGTTCTGCAACAGCACTGTTGGCTCTAGACCGCCCCGAGGAAGCTCTGGACTGCTGTGACCGATGTCTCATGATCGACCCCTCTAATCAAGCCGTACAGTCCCTTCGATCACACGCGGTGAACGTGAAGAGCACAAAAGAACGCCAGCATCAAGAAAAGGGAGTGCGATTGCAAAGAGTAAAGGAAGAAAAACTACTCCTCCAGAAAGCCTTCAAGGTGGGCCATCTGCTACGTTGAGCACTAGTATTCGATATCCAATGGCTGATCGATAGGAACGCCATCTTTACCCAATCAACAACCCGGGAGGGACGACAGATAATCCGTATTCTCCATGCTTTGACTCTGACGATCCCAGTCGCACGACCCTTATCTTTCCAGTTTTCTTTTTATACCCTCAGTACGCGACGTCGGACGTCATTGCTCACTTTGCCGAAGACACTACTTTCTACGCTCATATTTCCCAGATGTTCCCTCCACACGCACCTGCACCAACATGGGACGAGAAGCATGAGTACACGACAAGTAACCTTGTTGTGTACGCAATGACGCATCGAAAACGGCTACTCAAGGTTGGAAGAAAGATGACATTACGAGACGTGTGCAAAGCGGGCGAGGAGAAGAAGGGCGATGTTTGGGACGGACTAGAGATCAAGGACGGGTATTTGACCTTTGCGGTGCTACCAAGGGGTGCAGAGGAGCAGAAATGGGTGGATGAGTTCAAGCGTATGAGAGGGGTTGAATTGAGGGGAGTGGTCACGTATCCTAAATAGGCACATTGGTCATGTTTGGCTGGATAGAGATTCGCCCGACAACGCGAGACTGACCACACGAAAGACATCGACAAAGGCATCAAACTTGGGTGAGTGCATCTCAAACCTACCAGAGCCTTCTATCGTCGTTGGATGGGCTTGTTGAGAGATGTGGGGGTGCAGTGTTGTGCAAGAATCGCTCGAATCCGGTGGATGTACACTTGAACGATCGGGTGCTGACTGCATTCACTTTCAGGTCATCATGTCTGTAAACCACAAGATCCTTCGTACTGCCAATGCACCGCAAACATCCCCGGATGAAACCGAAACCAGCCTCGCTCAGGCTCTTATTGACCTGGAGAACAACGTTCCTGAACTCAAGGCCGAGCTCCGTCCCCTACAGATCTCTGCTGCTCGCGAGGTCGACGTCCGAGGTGGCAAAAAAGCAATCGTCGTCTTTGTCCCCGTTCCACAGCTGAAGGCGTTCCATAAAGTTCAACAACGGTACGTACATTCGTGCGAGTGATGGTGCCAGCCTGAATTCTGAATATCAGGCTCACCCGAGAACTGGAGAAGAAATTCTCAGAAAGACATGTTGTTTTCGTCGCTCAGCGTCGAATGCTGAGCAAGCCCACGCGCAACTCACGCACCAAGCAAAAGAGACCACGCTCGCGCACACTCACGTCAGTGCACGAAAAGATCCTCGAGGACCTTGTCTTTCCCACCGAGATCGTGGGGAAGAGGACGCGTATCGCCATGGACGGCTCAAAACTGCTGAAAGTGTGAGTCATGCGTCCGCTTGGCAGTGTGCTGTGCTAAGTAGCGGTGCAGGATCCTTGACTCCAAGGACGCGACATCGCTGGAGTACAAGTTGGATTCATTTTCGTCGGTGTACCGTCGCCTGACCGGCAAGGACGTTGTGTTCGAGTTCCCTCCCGCGACCCAGGAGTAGAGGACGTATGTAGCGGATGACATGTTTTTCGTTATGTTATCAAAATCGACCCGTTATGTAGTCCTCTGCCACAAGAACGGAGCGCGCCAAAGTTGAGTGAGTGTGCACGTGAGCCGGTCGCGTCAGGTCGACGTTACCGAGTTCATTCGCTCCTACCATTCCACTCCCCCTCCCCCTCCCCCCGCGAACCCCCGCCCTCCGTGGCATCCCAAATCGACGTCGACGTCGCTGGAATGACCGATTATCTTACCTGGGACCGCCCTTCTCCGGCCAGGTATGAACAAGGCATAGATGCCAAAATAGTCGTCATGGGTAATACAGGTTCGTCCCCTTCGCATCTCCATGTTCACCCAAGCTTTACTCCGACGTCTTACATAGGCGTCGGGAAGACCAGTCTCCTCCATCGGTACACACAGAACAAGTTTGATCCCAGGAGCATGACTTCTACCACTGGTGCCTTCTTCGTTACCAAGAAGGTGTACGTCGACGGCTTCAAAGTCCGTCTGCAACTCTGGGACACGGCAGGACAGGAGAGATTCCGCAGTATGGTGAATCTTCTTCCCTCCCCTCCTGTATCCAAGTCGCTGACAACTGTCTAGGCCCCCATGTATTATCGAGGTGCCAACGCTGCCCTCCTTTTGTATGATATAACGAATGCTTCTACGTTTGACGATATCCGAGGTTGGCTCGCAGGTGAGCACCTATTTTTTTTCCTCCACCATTCCGGCTTCTCAGCGACATCGTCCAGAATTGAAGAAAAATTGTCCGCCAGAACTCATTATCTACATTGTTGGCTCCAAAGCTGACTTGCATCACCAGCGCCAAGTCACCCCAGATCTTGCACGCTTGTCTCTACACAATTGGTTTCCCCCACCCCGACCTCCATCTCCTCCACCGCCCCCGCCACCGCCAGCGTCCACTTTGTCGTATATCCGTCCGAGGTTTACCTCATTCACTAGCATTCGCTCAGCTCCATTGAATTCCACCCCTGTCAAGCCCTCCCCTCCTAACAGCGCCTCCTGCCTCGATCCAGCTGTCGACGAGGGGCTTAAACGCTGTAACACTTCTAGCGGCCTCCCTCGCTCGAAACCTACCAGCAATGTAAAACTAAATAGATCAAAGACCACGGAATCGTCCCGCTCTACACAATCACGATTTGGTTCTCATTTCGGACGTTTTGCTGGAAGATGGAACGAAAATACTGAGACGAGTAGCAATAGCTTGGACGAGGATGAGGATGAGGATCAGCAAGAATGGGGCCTTCACCAGGGCATGGAGCTCTTTGAGGTTTCTGCAAAGGACGATTCTGGTGAGCGCAATGTTCTCATCATTTATCACTTCTGACTATCCCTGTTAGGCATCCATGTTCTCTTTGATTCTCTCATTGGTGCAATAATCGAGAGGAAGGATATCATCGAACGAGAGAACGAACTCAGAAAGCGCGATAGTGTGCTTCTGACTTCAGTGAGCACGCCCGCATGGGCAGCTCAGGCGGAGGAAGAAGAGGCACGCGAGAAGGCGCGCACTACCTCGGGAGGCTGGAGTTGTTGTTCCTTGTGAGACCATCCCTTGAACCATGCATTGCAATTGCACATGCTCCGACCATCTACTGCATTCCTTGTTCCCTTTCGATCCGCACAGCTTGCTATCTTATGCACCGCCTTATGGTTCCTAGGCTCACATTAACACCTCACCAAGCCCACATCCTTCTCTTCTTTACCTTTATTCACCTTTGAATTATCTCTTTATACCATATATTCTACGTTACATAGATACAGAATAACCCTGTGTTCATAGTCGACATTACCAGGCCTCAAGGACACCGTCAACCATATCTTTCCACCTGTACCCAGATAGGAAACCACCCTGACCGCGATAAGACTGGAGGTCTCTTGTCCCTTGACCGCCATGTCCCTCCTCCCCGTCAACCCTGCTGGAGGTCTGACAGCAGTTGAGGACGACAAGACCTGCACCCGCGAGCATTGTTTCCATGCTTTCGATACCTTGTATTGTACCCTCACGGGTAGCACGCCCATCCCGCCTTCTTTCCCAGATGACAAGTTGTGCGTCGTCGTACGACACCCCTGCGCATCGGGACGCTAATCAATTACATAGCCCTCTCTTTGTCACTTGGAACACGAGGTCTTCTCGTCCGGGTCGTGCACCCAAGCTGAGGGGTTGCATAGGCAACTTTGAGCCCATGCTAATACGCGAAGGCATTGCGGAATATGCGCTCATCAGCGCCTTCAATGATTCCCGATTCAGAAAGATTGAGGCAAACGAGCTTCCTTTGCTTGAATGCGGGTGCGTCCAACCCCCCGCCGTCATGTCTTCCATGGGGCGTGTTTCAGTTAACTTCCAATGCGTCCTGCAGGATTTCGCTGTTGACCGACTTTGAGAACGCGTTGTCGTATCTAGATTGGACGGTTGGTATCCATGGAATTCATATCAGTTTTCCGAACCCGTCTATATACCCATCTACAGACTCATCTGCCCCTTCCCCTTTCTCCTCGTCTTCCTTCCTACCCCGCTTTAGTTCCAGGCATACTCTGTCGGCCACATATTTACCGGACGTCATGATCGAACAAGGATGGGATAAGATTGAGGCAATTGACAATGCCATCCGCAAAGCTGACTGGAATGGGGTCATCACCGAAGAGATACGGCGAAGTATCAGCCTCCGAAGGTATCAAAGCAGAAAATGTGTGGTGGGTTGGAGTGAATTCGTTCAGTGGAGGGAAGATAACGGGGACGAAGTTATTTAACACGGACGGATTGGCTTTTCATGAGCTCGGGAAATTTGTACTGTATTGGGCATAAAGCATGATACTTGGACACTTTAAATATCATACCAATGCTTTCTCATCATCTGAAATAAAGATGGACCTCTTGATTTTCCCCAAACGTCCACCCCAACTATTACCGTACTTAGCTTCCAACTTGGTCCAGACCTCGCGGAGCTTAGCGGCATCACTTCCGCTCGTCTTGTCGAATGCAACAAGGATCCAGTAGACAACACTGTCAGTTGGCCTTGGGAGGCCAGGGAGTCGTAGAAACGCAGCAAACACTGTCTCCAGAGTGTGCTGGTCCCAAGTAGCCTGCGCAGAAGGAAAAGGCACTGCAAGTGGCTCTGCCCCTACTGCAGGATGGTCTTGGTCTTGTCCGTGGCGAGCAAATCCAAGGAAAAGTCCCCTGAAGGCTGTCATAGACGGTTTGTAGCACGCTGGACTGACTGTCGGACTGTTCTTATGGGTAGGCGCTTCACGATTGGGAGTCGAAAGCATATCGACAAACACGCCGAGGGCATTCCCCAAGTCCCCGTGATAGGCAAGGGCCTGGATCATCATCGTATAGGTAATCTCGTCGGGTTCGAGGCCGTCCAAATTATCCAGTCCAACAGTATCGCAGATATAACGAGAATCGTCCCCCATGTCACGATTAGGGATAGAACTGACGTTGTCGCGAAGAATGCGGTAAATGCGGTATGCGACATCGAACCGGCCATTGCGCGCATACGCCCATAGGCATGCATTGATCCCATCTAAGCCAACCTCCAAACCTTGCTCTTTCATCTTGCACAGCGTGGAGCGAACATTTCGCAGATCATTTCGGATGGCAAAGTAGCGGAGGAGACAGAGATGTGTATATCGATCTGGTGGAAAACCCGAGGCAAGGAGGAGGGATGATGCATGACGGACGGTAAGCGGCATCGTAGTGCGAGAGGCAATGGAGAGAAGGATATTGTACGTCCAGACATCCGGATCCTGTTGCATCAGATGCGAACCGGCTTCTGAAGCGAGAGGCTTGTCTGTGGAAACAGTATTCCCTGTGGGTAAAACACCCTTTTTGTTGAAGATGTCGAGGGCGTTTTCGTAATCGTCCAATCTCGTCTTGTGCCACTGTTTTCCTGCAGAGTCTATCAGTGTGTTCCACTCCCATAAACGAACCCGGCCGCCATTCTTATGCAGAGTTTTCAGAACGGAAAGGAGTTGGAGATGAATGGTGCGCGTGCGAGGTTTGATTGTCGCGAGAAGTCGCACTAATTGATGGAGTGAGTGATGTGGTATCGCGACTCCGTACGAGAGTAGTTCCTGGTAAGCTGCCCATGAACGATCGGGGGATTTGGTTGTGAGCATGACCCATAGAAGTGTACGACGTCTCTGAGCAGGGGGCTTTCTTTTTAGAGCTCTGCGAGGGCGTTGGATGCGTGACACACGTCCTTGGTGGTATTGTGTAACCGAGAGTAAATCGATGCCGACTTGGCTGATGCCATTTTTGTCTACAGGGGACGCTGGGGTAACAGAAGGGTGATCCAGGCGAGACGTTCCATTGACGAAAACAGTAGGGCGACAAGGACGGAGGGAAATGCTCGAGCTTCCTAGTCCGATTCGTTCTTGCAGCATACTTTGGGGACGTTGTAGGGTAGATGAGATTTTGTTGCGTGGGGTTGTTGAATGACCTCTCGCACATTGAAGGACCGAATTCCGCAAGAGTCTGCATGACGGCTGGGAGGACTGGGCGAGCAAAGATCTGAGGCCCGGCGTGGACCCTGTGAGCATAAGTGTCCAGCGCAGTCATCCTTGGAATGGGTAAGCGGGGTTCTCTTTCGCGGATGCCAGACGGTGGACGTACCGAGACTGGCGCTCTGCTTGGGTGTGACAGTTGAAGGAACGCGGCAAAGCGCGCCACAAGATCCAAAAATTTTACACGCTCATTCCAACCAGTGACATTCATAGCAAGGAGGATAATCGTGCACATAGTATGAACATAATGCCTAAGTAGTACGTGAAATATGCAATCAATCCCTGGCCTTGAGCGTTCCCAAAAACGCAGCCTTTTCTTCGGCGGTTTGGAAGGAGCCGTGCTGGGCAATACATCAGCTTGAGAAATGAAGCGGACCTGACCACTTACGCCGAACTTGGATGACGTGTCGATGAACTTGAGCTCAATCTTCTCAAGTTCCCAGCGTTTGGTATGGGTCACCAACGATTTCCGGAGTGTGATAACACGTTTCTTGGTACCAGGAACCGAACCCTTCAGCATCAAGTAATCATTCTTCACCACACCATAATGAGGGAAGCCACCCAGTGGTGTAATGGTCTTCCTTGTGATATCCGACTCTGTAGACGCATTGGACTCGTCGGAGCCGAGACCGACACGGTAGATTTTCTTGTTAAGTTCGGTACGGTGGTGGTAGCCGTCTATACACAATCATTGTCATACACTTGAGCTCAAGGTTGCAGCATATACTCACTTTGACCGGCACGAGCAACAGAAAACATGACTTTAGAAGGGTGCCACGCGCCAATACATGCAACTTTGCGGAGACCCTTGTGAGTCTTGCGAGGAAGCTTCTTGGTGCCCCAACGGTGTGTAACACCTTCGAAACCGTGACCCTTGGTGACGGCGATAACATCAATAACTTCGTCTTTCTCGAACACGGCGCCAATGTCAACAGGCTTCTCGAATAGACCGTGTGCGAATTCAACCTTGTCAGCGATGGAGCCACCGTTGACCTGGATTTCCATGAGGTGCGCTTTCTTCTGGCTGAGGCCAGTCTTGCGAATTTGTGTGTGTGCAAGGACGCGGACGACAGTGCAATATTTGCGGATACGCTCGAGCTCGCGAGCAGTAGATTTGCCACCGTCCTCTGCGTGCTTCTTTGCGTAACGAGTAAAGGCCTTTTTCTTGGAGCGATACCAGTTCTTGTAGAAGCGACGTTTGACCTCGTCCGAGAGGTGGGATGCCCAAACGGTGGTAAGAGTGCGGAGACCACGGGGAGTTTCGACGTAGCCAACGACACCGACGACGATCACGGGCGGCGTTTCGACGATTGTAACAGCCTCGACGATCTCGCGCTTGTGCATCTCTATGAAGGGAGTAAGGAAGAAGCAAAGTTAGAAAAGTAAGAGACATACTAGAGCCCTGGCGATCGAGGTCGCGAACGATGTGGGTCATGCCTGCCTTGTAGCCCATGAAGGCAGTCAGGTGAACAGGCTTTTTGGGGTCATCCTGAAGGCAAGCATTAAAACAACAAAAGTGACAGCCCAGGTGATACAGACCTTTGGGAAGGCCTTGACCTTTCCGCGGTGGCGCGCGGAACGCTTGCGAGGGAGAAAACCAAGGGAGCCGTGACGGGGTGCTTCGTACTGCGCGGAATCGTCAGCAGAGGATCTTGGGGATCTACGGAGAAGCGCACCTTGCGGTGACTGAAAGACGAACAGGGCGTGAACAACTGGCATCACAGATAAAATCGTACGCACCTCATCTTGAGGATGGGGAACGTCAACGACGACGGCGAAGAGGACGAAGAGGATCTACCGCGGAGTTTGCCGAGCAGTGGCTGATGAACTGTACAGCACACCCTATTTTGACTAGCCCCTGTCTCTGTTACCTCTCACCAGGTGTACGTCGCAAATGCGACCCAGTCGCTGAAGAGCGCGTCGGACGCGTCGGCGACGCGCAGGATGACGTGCGGATGGTCGCGGCCACGAGCAACGCACATACGCGGGGATTGCCATAAACGCGTCCAGTCACGTTCGTGAGACGTCACGTCTCCCAGGCCACCTCACACTCAGCCATGGCCAGCGCTGACGACGCCTCGCCAGGCCATCCTATAAAGCGTGCCCGAGTTGTCTATGGCAAGCGGTCAATCCACCCTCCTCATTCACCTGCGCTTTCCGAACAATCCTTTGACTATGACTGCCTTCACCACGTCCGCACAGTGCCCCGGCGCACGCCCTCTCCGTCGATTCACGCGTCAGGCGGTGAGCGCTCTCACAGTCCAAGTGCAGCAGAGCCCTTCCAGTTCGCTTTCAGGCGTAGGCTGAAACAAATAGATGAGCAATTTGACGATCTCGACGCGCAAACGTCCAAGCCAGCCTTGTCGTCCACAGGCAACCCCGTACGTACCGAACCTTCTCAAGGAGAGGACCTTCAAGGTGTCTCCATGGGCACTGCAGCATTTTCTTCCGAGGGATGTCGTTCCTCTGGAGACCTCTCTCGTGCCTCGTTGTCTCCACCTTTAACCTCTTTGTGCGCCACTTCCCCCCAAGAACATCCATCCGACTCTTCCCCTGTCAACCGCCATACAAGGGGAGCCTCGCGCCTTTTCCCCTCTGACTCTGAAGCGGATGAGCCGAGTTCGTCTTCTGTTTCCCCTGTTCGACACGCTATTACGACGCCGCACACGCGCTCATCTCCAACGCCGCCCACCTCTGGGGATATTCCAATGGTCAATAAAAAGACAAAGGGAAAGGTGCCCGCTCGTGACGTGCTGCCACTTGTTTTTGATGGTGAACGACCCTCGGCTGCTGAGATCCCATCCAAGTCAAAGAAAGGCCGACTAAGCAAGCCCTCAGCACGGTCCAAGATAAAGGTACGACTCCTAGCCTGAATCTCCGTTCAGTGCTAAAATTGAAGATGTCAGGCACCGACCAAGAAGGAACGACGCGAAGCTGTTTTCGAATCCTCCAGAATCGCTGCTAGTCGCCCTGTGGAAGTTCTGCGCACCCAGGAACAAAAGTACTCCCTTTCCACGTTCTTTGCTGGCCTTCGGTAAGCCTAATGGCCTTGGTAGCCAACTAACAGTCATGCTCATATCCTCTGCAGTCGGGACAGCATTCCGACTCCAACTTTGGGTACAGAATTACTGTCAGACCCGATTGAGAGATTCTCCTCCCCAACTGACAAATCAGCGCAAGTGCAACCGTTGGACAGTGTATTTGGTGCGCCTACAGGAGTCTTAGGAACGTCTGGACATGCAGGAATTGTCAATCACCCATCTTTGGAGGATACTACCAAGGTACTCCCTATAGCAGCCGATTCCGATGACGAGATGCCATCAGTATCTTCCATTATTCAACAAGCAAGCGGGAAACAGCAGAGGTTACAGGCAATCAAGCAGGTGGCCTTGCAACACGCTGACACCAAGAAAAATATCGATGATGACAGCGAGGACGATGACTTATTGGTTGTGAAAGATGATATGCATTCTGTTGCACGTCAAGAAGCCGCCCAGCGAAGATTGGACAAGGCTCAAGGTAGTCCAGTCAAGGACCGAATTTCATTGCGACGAATCAATCATCCCAGTTTGCGACCCGCCGCAGTTTCTCCTCGAAAGCTTTCGAAACGAGAATTACAGGAACTTGCCAAACCATCCTTCGCACGTATAGGGAAGGTCCCCAAGGGACAGCTCAGCAAAAGCCAGCTGGACCAGATGATGATACTGCAACATGCCAACGAGCAGGTGAAGTTCATCAAACAGAAAGAAGATAATTGGGTCAGCCAAGGTGGAAGGTTAATGCGGGATGCTAGTGATGACGGTGCACAGACTTCACTTTTACAAAAACTCGAAGTGTATGCTGAGCAAGGTCTCAAGTCCGTGGAGGCCAAGAATGCAATCGGGAGCGAGGAAAGTGCTGACGAGAGCGATGAGGACTACACTCCAGATCTAGAAGGTCCCGCGAGTCCCACTGGCGGATCACAGGATGGCAAATTTTATTGCAGAGAAGGCAGTGAGGAAGTTGATATGCTAGCCGATAATATGGATGTTTCACAAGATCCCCTTCCGCCGGGGGATGGTGACGACGACGAGGTCATCACGTACAGACGCCACAAACATGGCCAACGGCGTCCTCTCGCGGTCGTGGGGTCCGACGATGAGGAAATGCAGCCGGTTCAGCGTAATACTATGGCCGATGTGCAAAGGGACTCAACTTCCGCAATCGAGTCTCAAACAGAGGATGAAAATGACAAGGAGAATATGGCAATTATGCGTCACGAGACACCGTCATCAGAGTTGGCATTTAGTTTGGGACTGGGATTGCTGCATGACACTGAGGGTGCTAGTCAGAGCGGCCCTGCAGGTTCTCCAAAGGGCGATGTCAGATCGCCATTGAAAGACATTTCAAAGGATGAGGATGATCTTTTCTTATCCCTTCCATCGGAGCCTCCATTCGCCGATCGTCTTCTCCAAAGTGCAAGGATATCACCTCGTGCTTCCGGATCGACATGCATACTTGCATTACCACCAGTTTTGCAAAGTGAACGTATCTGCCGTGCGGGCCCACTTTTTCTAGACTTGGGAAATGTCGAGGACGACAACTCCAGATTCGAGGCATTACAACCTTCATTTATAGAAAAACGACAAAGTCAAAGCAGCCCTGAGCTCTCGTTAGCTTGTCTCAATCCTCTGTCAAGTGGCGGATTCTCCCAGTTCTTCTCAGTTAGTTTACCTTTCATTGACAGTCGAGATAATCTACTGACCAACTCGCATGTTATGTTAGGCTGAGGAACTGTGTTCGAAGAAGTCTATCGACGGGGTAGAAGATGACGGGTTATCGCTGACACTTGATGTCGGACTGAAACCTGCCCTTCAGGTTAGCAATACTTTGAGACGGAAAGCGGAAACTATTTTCGAGAAAGAGCAAGACTACGTTGTTGCTGCCGCGGCGCAACAGACTGACAGACCAAAGGAACTACTTTATGTCAACGATCATGGGTACGAACGAATTTTTTGAGAGCTTGCTCCCTAAATACACATGATTCCATGTCAGATTCCTCACGCAGACTCGTCCT
Organism: Pulveroboletus aff. annulatus; assembly: GCA_038094595.1. Lineage (NCBI taxonomy): Eukaryota > Fungi > Basidiomycota > Agaricomycetes > Boletales > Boletaceae > Pulveroboletus > Pulveroboletus aff. annulatus. The sequence continues at coordinate 166,292 of JBBPTX010000002.1, read as the reverse complement.
GAAGATTCAAGCCCCCAAATTTACCGTGTGACACCCTCTCAGGCATCCAAATTCATCGGAACTCAGGTGCACTCCACCCAGACACTGTCACTCGGTGCACGTCCTCCTCTTCGAACTCTATCTTTTACTGCTTCTCAGGAATTATCTCCTGAGCCACAGCCGCTCGGGCGACTACGCAGACGTAGTCTTTCGCCACTGGAGCAGAAATTTATTGGGAAAAATAGTAATCCGATTTCCAAGTTGAACGTGTTTAGTATCCTCGGCAAAGCCAAGCCACTGTCCAAAATGCAAGAGAAAAAACAAGAGAAATCTGAGTTCGTGGCGGTTGAAGCGGAAGAGTCTGACGAGGACGATATATTTGGCTTCGGAAAGCCAAAGAAGGATGATGACGATGACGATGATAACGACGAACAAGACAAGGTTGTCGAGGGGCTTGTTGACGACACACCAATGGATGTTGAAACCGAGGGCGCGGATCTTGTTCAAGAGAAATATAGGTGAGCTGTGCATTTCCGGTTCCGGCAGTTTAATGACAGTTCGATGCCATTAGGGAACACGGGGAGGAAGACGACCAACGACTTCAGAAATTACACGAAGATGCCGTCGAAGGCAAATTCCGGACGAAGCGCCGTGGCCACGGAATTGACTTTGAATATGGTAGCGACGAAGACGACGAGGACGACGACGAGCGCCGTATTCGCCGACGGATTCATAAAAAACGGAAAATTGAAGGCGATAATTTGGAAGCGTTAGGTTCGTGACTAGTTGAGATGGCACCACGCGTAGGTTCATGATCCTCCAGGCCAGAATGAAGAGACGAGGGCATTCTACAATACATACCATCAAGACCTCGTTGATGAAGATGATGAGTTTGGATATTTGCGAGATGACTCAATACCCCGAGAGGATGGTGATGCTCAGGCTGAAGAACCCGAGGAACAAGAAACAATAACTGTAAATGAAATCCAACAACGTGTGCGCGAGATGGCGAAGAACAGTTATGTCGGTGCGGACCATATACCCTCTAAGCATATCTAAAATAGAATCACAGGAAGCTGAAGTGCTGGATCCCGAGGACACAAATTGGGTTGAGCAGTACATGATTGGTGAAGCCGACGATACAGTTCCTGTGAAGGTAATGGAGTGTAAACGTGCTAGGGCGGTTCGTCGCTCGAACGCTGGACAGATGGACTTTGACGTAGAGGTTGGTCCAGCCCTCCAAGCACACCATACTGCTAACTCATAATCTTTCAGCGACTTCCACAACTTGGTATAAGCGAGCAGGAACGCAAACAGATGATGTCTTGGGCTAAAAATCAGAGCCACCGGGGTCAGGGAACAGGACGGTCGGGCAATACCACCGCTGTTACCGGCCACACGAAGGCCAAATCTGGTGGAGGGTCGCTGAGGTCAACGCAACCGCCGAATCCAGCCACCTTCAGTCCACCGCGCAAGACAAAGGCTTCGAGTTTGTTATCTATGGTGTCCAACAGGAGTGGCAGATTTGCATAGACAAATTTGTTTGCGAGCACTGGTTTATTTTCTATCGTACTTGTAATCAAGCTTGTAGTTGTATCCTTCTCTACTTTTCCCTGACAGGTATAACAAGAATCCCTGTAAAAATCCGAATGTACACAGCTATAACAAGATGCGCAGAATATGCGCTCGGAAAAGGCAAACATGTTCTAGAAATGAAGGGGTATCACCGTGATAAATAACCAAATGTGTTGGTATAACTCAAAGGCTGGGACAATTTCTTCGTCGCATTCAGATCGAATTTTTTTAGTGATTCTGTTTGCCTACAAAGGGTCTACCGAAGCGGACCCATGTGTTGCGCGGCCGTGCAGGTTGAATGAGTGCAAAATTTCGTGATTGACGTGTGGACATTGGACTTCTGCGTTTACGTGCACTGGTTTGCATCTGGGAAACACTTGAACTCGAGGTTATGGGACAGATGCAGTACAAACTCACTTTGTGTCTCAGCATGATCAATTTCGCCATGCATGCTGGTGGGCCGGCCTCTCTAACTGGATTTCCTGTAAAGCGAAGTTGTGAGCCATGTTGGCACATATGACGCAAGGGAGGGGGGAGTACGTACGAGACGCGACCAGTGCAAGACCAGCCTCATGGGTGTCGAGAGTATCACTCCCATCCATAATGTACTGTCTTACCGCGGGAGACAAAAGACATAGCAGTAAGAATGCAGAAAGGAGGGATATAAGGAGCGCGGCGAGCATGAAGAATCGTTTGAGGAGAAAGCGGCGCGAAGCACGCAAACAGGTCCTGGTGTAGCACGTCGTGAAGAGGAGGAGCGGTGCGAATCAGTGCGAGGTGAACCAATAACTTTATCGCTTAGTCAGCGTAATATGATAATTTCTGACACCTTCCCGGCGCCTAGTAGTGAGCAAGCGAGACATCGGACAGCGCCTTTCCCTTCATTCATGTCCCAGCTGCTGTCTTCCGCTGTCATATCAGCAGTGGGACTCACTTGCAAGGCCTTTCTCAATTCAGGACTCTGCTCCATCACCGTCAGAAATTTACCTACTTTATTGAACGCGCTTAGAAGTGAAAATAGACATTCTGGTCAAGGGTTAATGACAGGTGTGTATCCCGCATCGTTACGTGTTTATTCTACCTCGTCGTAATCTCAGCTACAGTTTCCAACCATGTGTCCACGTATGTTTCTTCCTTTGTTGACATTCTGCCCCTCACTCCTACCAGCCTCGACGACCCCGTAGCATGGGGTTTACTTCCAGTCGAGAATTTTACGAACTCGCGTACTATTCGATGGGTCTTGGGTGCCTCGGACATCATGTTTACAAATCCGTCCGTGCAGTGGTACTATCCTTTCTGCCCCCACACACTAAACTCCTGTTTTGGCCAGAAAGTCTCTTCTCGGCTTTTTTTCGTAATGGCCAGGTCATAGAAACGTTTAGAGGAAATGGTATCTGGCAGCCCGCACTCGATGTGGCTATCGAAAAGCTAGACCAGGGTCACTGGGTCTGTGTTTGTTGTCGTTGCTTCCCCATCCATGCCAATTGCACTCTACCTAGTTGCATATGTTTGGTGAAGGAAAGGTCCATCAGCCTTCAGTATATCCACAGACCAATGGTGTCACACATTTACCACGGTTTAAATGGGGCACGTAAGTTCTGCAGCAGTCACAGTCAAATTTTTGCTAATGGCGCATATCAGTGGTCGGATTATCATGGAGACCCATGTCCCACCCGTCATAATACCCATGTGGCTGACTGGTACGAATCCTCAACACTTGCCATTTTTGCTCCTTAAGTTGATCGTACGTATACGTAGGTTTCGATAAATTAATGCCAGAGCATCGCCCATTCCCAAACAAGTATTTCCCAAAGATGGGTACCCAACTCGGTGTCACGTTTGGTGACCCAATACCACCTGATGAGATTATGGATGCATTGAACGCAGTTTGTGGTCTGAAGCACTCCTATCCTCTGTCTGGGATGGTAGAGGACTCCATACGGCACTGTGTGCCACTAGATGGGCCAGCCTCGTCTGTCAGGGGGTGGGTAGAAAGCGCGATCATTCGGGCTGGTGGAGAGCTTGTCATGGAACATGAGAACGCCAGACGCCGTGCGCAGATGGATGTGATTCGAAGTGAAGTTACCGCTACTATCCAGCGAGCTGTTGAGGAGTTGGGGCGGAAGGTGTCAGGTAATAAACTAGCCCAATGATCTGTCTGATCAAGATGGGGTTAGTCCATTCCATTACTATTTGTCCTCTTGGCTCGGGGATGAATTTGGTGCATGAGAACCACAATGTTCGACTTGGAAGTCACGCATATGTGGACTCTTCTGCTTGCGATCGAGACGTACAGCTCGAAGTGGAAATTGTTTTGCGTCAGATTCGGCCTGTCGGTAAAACGGTAGGGCAGAACCATTAGCAGGCAGTTCAGATTTAGCCCCTCCGTCTAGGTATCGGAGATTTATTGCTAATGCGTTTCAACCCGGTACCAGAAGTTTGGAGTATCTTTTTGTGCAGGCAAAGTCCTATACCCGTAACTGAGGTGAGACCTGAGCACTGAGCAGGCATGCGTACAAATAGTTTGCGGGTGCTGGTGTTTTTGACGTAAGCCCGTGCCAACGAGCATGAACCTCTGCCGTCCCCATTCAAGCTTGTTATCTGACTACAACCGTCACCATGTCACCAGTGTGCTCTGCTTTTCCGGCGTTACATCGAAAAAAAGATGAATTAAAATTGGAGCAATGTACATTAAGCCGCAAGCTGGTAACTAAAAGTCCTTCAATCTCATTACACCTAGGAGGAATGCGCCTTGCTTTCGCTGCGGGAAGTCAAATATTTGGTCAGGCCAAGACAACAAGTGAGAAGAGAGTACGAACAATTCGGTATCGTCCAAATCGGTATGGTCCTTGATACGGTAGTGAATCATCGGAAGAGCGCAAATAATTCCTGTAGCACACAAAACCCATGTAGAGATAAAAATGCTCATATACCTGTGTAGGGATTAGGGATGTTCGTTGTATTCCGATGCATCACAAAAATGATAGGCTTACGGTGATTTAGCAGCATCTGCGTGCCATGCACCGGCAGCACCAGCAGATTGCAATCCTTTGTCTGTGAACGATGAGCTCTAGCTCTAACTAACCAATCGACAGTATGACTTACAGAACCCAGTAAAAACTGCAAGTTTTGCCAAATCGTTTGACATGGCTCCCAACAGCCAATACACAAACGTCTGCCACATGGCATCCAGGAGACCACAAAAAATGTACAGCCAGGCGCGCGCCGGATACACAGAGTCCTTGAAGTCAATTTGTGGCGGTAGATTGGTTCGTGTATAGTTCCTATGACCGCCGTAAGTTTGAAAGTTTCTGGACCGGGAAGAAATACCGCACTTCTGATACATATATCCCCATATGTGGACGATAAAGACCATAGTCGTCACGATGGCCCAACCAGTAAAGGCACGAGTCCGACGCCTGAATCGTGAACGATCGAGGATGCAATATCCAAGGAACATGGACCCAAATATTTGGGCGGACCAGTAGATGAACGCGTTAAGCGCGCGTGTACGAATGTTGAAAAGCGCAGCGTTATAATCGTTTTGTTCTAGTGAACAAAGCTCAGCTAGCCGCTGGAGACAAGATGTTGGGATAGGAGACTTACGCCATGTGTAGAAATAGTTGCTTGCAACGAACATAGGGAATAATAAGATAACTGTCGGATCAGTCCTGAGAGCAACGTAGAGGCTGTAAAATTCTGTCTTCCAGGATGGATGGCGAGATAAGGTAACTTTTGTGCCATCGGTCCGAACAATTCTCCCCGGGTCAGCCATCAATGGGGCCAAAGTCACTCCAATGAGAGTAAGAATCAAGAAACCGATCTGGTAATGACAAGGCCGCTCAGTTAGAGGCCACTTTGGGGAAGTAGATACCACCCACATAGGTACCATTTCCAACTTCATGATCCCAAGTCAGACTAATTATGAAGGCGTTGAATTATGAAGCTCACCTTGGCTGCTCTGCAAGCGCGTTTATCAGTGTCAGGGTAACTCAGCAGCCGAATTACGTACTTGATTATGGTAATTGAGCCCAAACGCAACTGCCGAACCAATCACGGCGCCCAGGTTAAAAATCGTCCAGAAGATCCCGATGAAGAGACCCTTCTGGGTCTCGGTGGGATAAGCCATCATCATACAGCCTTGTGCGGTCCATAGAAGTCCTGCACATAATCCAAGAAAGGCACCTGAGACAACGACAAAGTCGTATGCATTCGGGTGGATATTATCTGCCCTAATCAAATATGTAAGTGGCGTGGTTTTCAACGTAGTAAGGTTCGTACAAATACGACGCAATGTACAGAGAGTACCCGATCGTTCCCAAGAAGAGGGTGAGTCGAGGTCCGAGTACATTGTTGACAGTTCTGCGAGGGATCAGTCGAATATACACCAATCGTGGAAGAGCGAAACCGACCCAGAAAAGAAGGCGAAAAAGGCAAAGGTCGCATAAGTGGCGGTAGACGCGTTATCCTGAGCCAAGGTGTTCACTTGACCACCTCCGCCAATACCTCCTAAGGCGTTGAACATGCCAGGGCACATGAAGCAGACGAATCCAAGCATGACAACCTGGAAATACGGGTGATAATAGAAACCCTTGAGCCCTGTGGGACGTTCGAAGATCTCCTCCCGTTGGGAGCCAGAGTCCTCGCTCCCACCTTCTAGTCGTTTCTCTGGAAGGATATCTGCCATGAGAGTGGGGGATGTGGACACGAGGGTTCTATCGCCGCCACGCGAGTACTTAAGGTCCTCCGGGGGCAATTATCAAATGTTCAGGGGGAAATGCAGCACGTGAACGTTAACCTTCGGATCTAATTAGACGTGATGCGAACCTAAAAATAATAAATAATGGAATTCTAACCGATGTCGCGCCAGCATCGCTGATCGGACGCACGGGTGCGGATGTGCCAGCGGTGGGTCCAAGCGAGGTCAACACAACACCTACGAGGCTGCTGGAGCTGCCATGAGCCAGTCGCACTGGGCATCACGAGCATAGTATGCTTCACGGTCACGCTTACCCGGCGGGCTGTGGTGCCGCATCTGCATGCGACTCTCGGCGAGATAAGACAATAATGGAGAGGTTGGCTCGTGTGTTGCCTGAACGGGTTCGGGCACAAGTCACACGGTCCCATTCGGTCATGCCAATGACAGCAGTACTTGCGGTGTGTGCGGGCGTCATCGCTTGAAGGCTGTCACGGTCCAGTGCCATTCATGTTGGAGTTGCAGCGTTTGGCGTTCCATCGTTGTCACTATGAGAATTTGAGTAGGCTACGGAGAAGGACAGCCGGGAGCATACCTTGTTGCGTCGGGTTCAGACCGGCCTCACTCCCAGAAGAAGTTGATGGCTTGGCAACCGGCATTCACACAAATCGTCAACGTGCTGTGTCACGGTCACACAGTTACTTACAAGCATCATGATTCAATAGCTGTGGTATATCGAGCATGTGATGTCCATCATTCCACGGGATACTCTCCGAGCCTAGCCAGAAAGAATCTCAGGCTCGCAGGCTCGGGACTACATATATATCCCAATACTTGTAAATCCGGTACCATACGACCATCAACCGTTCGACAATATTGCTTATTGTTATGAGTCCATCACATGCATCTTCTGAATATTGGTACCTTGGTGTCAAGAGGACATTATAATACCCTCTCGCTGCGAACAATGGAGACAAAACACAGCGTGTCACAGTGCCTGCTGCCTGATGTCGAAATGTATGCTATTTTCGTGCGGGCTGCTGTACAAACCCAATGATATTATGATCATCCATATCAAATATGAAACCTGTTTAGTTTGTTCCGATTAGAGCTTGAAAGCCTTTGCTTGCGCAACGCCGGGTGTTTGGAACACAAGGCTTTGGACAATAGTCGTAAACAACAGACAACAATGACTACGTTTGTCTTTTCAGCCCTGGCGTCTGAGCAAGCCTGCTGTAAGGCGTTTGTGCTGTTTTGGACCTTGTCTCTTCTAACCTGCAAATAGCACGGTCATGAATGTCGTTGATAGGGTCAATGGTTTCTTAGGAAAGTGGTCCAAGGCTGGGGAGACCGAATGGTGGGTTCTATTCACTTTATGTGGCATTTTCGCTCAATGTCCAGTCCATAGTCGAAATTTCCTTTCACCAGCTCATCAAAACCCTACGGACCAGACTAGTGTTGAAACGCTCACAACTGCGTATCATACCCTGTTATTTTCCGTCTTAAAGACATGGGCTTCCAACAGCCTACTGACACCGCAAAGCTTTGTTGATTTTGTTCGCTCAGTCTTGGTGTCCTTGCCTTCCTCTTCCGTTCAGTCTCGCTTTATACAAAGCGATACGCTATTCGGGGAACTGCTTGTGGACATTATCTGGTCCCTCGATGCGCAGTTGGATGAGCTTGTTTCGGATGCCAAGACTATCATGGCAACTACAGAGCAAACAACTCAAGCTAGCGACTTGCAGAAAGCCACGAGAATAAAGCAGACTGTTGAGCACGACAAGGAAATTCTTGTCGACGTTGTCAAGAGACTCCTGGTGAGCACAAGCAGACCTTCAGGTGTATTCGGCCAACTTTTCGGAATTTAGTTTGCTGGAATTACCGACATAGCTGTATGCCGAGAGCGTCTCGATTTAAGTCTCCTCGCCAGTATAGGTCTTGTATCAGACAGGTCATCGTTTGACAAGAAGGAGATTAGAACGAGGACTGGTCTTTTGTAAGTTCCTTATAAGTGGTCTTTTGTATAAGTTGACGCCAGCTCGGTCTGCAGCTACAAGCAAAACAAGTTTAACCTTCTTCGCGAGCAGTCCGAAGGTTATAGCAAGTTATGCGTGGAGCTGATGAGCTCTCTTGGTCCATCGCATTCTTCGCATGATGGCAGGCCCGTTGAGAGTGCCGCATCTATAGAAGATCGCTCCCGAATTGTATGGGAGAAAATTATGGGCCTCATTGGATATTTTGACCTTGATCCCAATCGTGCCCTTGATATTATCCTTGATGTGTTGTCCATCAACATCACGACCCACCACACATTCTTCCTCTCTCTTCTGTCATTTTCTCCGTGGGCGGGTACTATGAAACGGTCAGTGGTTGGCAAACGCGACGTTTGCATGATGCCAGCTCCACCTTCGGATCAATATCGAGGAAAATCACTCGACGAAATCCTTGAAATTGCCGAAGCCGCATCCTTAGGCAGTAAAGGTCTAATTCCAAATCCAAGTAGCCCAGAGTCGCGAGTTCTCGCTCAAGTGCTTGGTTTCAAGTTTGCTTACTATCAGGTTTGCTCTGCGTTGTGTCACTTCCCCTTTTCTCTAATTATACCTAGGGTTTGGATGGCCACGAACCGCTGCCAAAGAACTTGTACCTTGCGGCTGCCCTCTTGATACGGGAAGGGTTCATTTCTCTGGAAGAGTTGTATCCCCATGTGCGTTGGCTTTTACATTGTGTATAGACATCCCTTCATGCCAATTGTTCAGCTATCACCTCCCGATGAAGATATGGATTCGTACCACAAGGATTATCTGGATCAGGTACACAAAAGGATTGTAGACGCCAAGACCACCCAACTTGCAATGGCAGCGCCTCTAGAGTCAACGAATTCTATTTCTAAACCACATTCGGAGCCTGGAGAGGAAGCCAAGAAACCCTCAGATTTGAAGGCTCCCAACCAAAAGGCAGCTCTCGTTTCTGCTTTGCTCTCCGTTGGCGCCTTACGCTCCGCCTTTGTGATCCTGGCCAAATTTCCATGGCTTGTGGATGCTCACGTCGAGCTCGCCGACCTGGTGCTCCGTGTTCTTAGGCATTCTGTTGCCCCTCTCTACGATACGGCCTTCGTTCTGAAGGAACGAAACCCTAGTTTCACTCAACCTCGTGCTCGATATGGGTCGACTGGTGGCATCCTGATGCCTACCCGTAAGGTGCAGTTGACATCCGTTGCTCCAACACCTCCCAACACCGCCACGACGGAGTTCGTGTTCTTTTTTCCTGACTGGTCGGAAAGGGTTCCCTTGTCGACGACTTCCGAGGATTTGGTGGATATCATCGAGCCTCTCATGAGCTTCGTGGGCCTTCATATTTCACGTGATCCGCTATTCGTTTCAAAGGTAACACGTCTAGGAAGGTCGCAATTAATGTCTACGGTAAATTCGCAATTCCACTCACTATTATGTGCTCATCCTTCTCCCAGGCTCCCCTTGATCCTGTCACAAAGAAGCCCGCTGGGGAGCCAGACCCATCTAATCCTGTTCGTGTGTTCTGGTTCAAACTCTTGCGGCTATACTTCCTACCTTCTCTACCTCTCATTCGGGGAAACGCTGTTTGCACCGTCGAGATTTGGAACATTATTCGGCAATATGAAACAACAGCTCGGTGGAGATTGTATGGGGAGTGGAAGACAAGCACATACGGCTCGCACCCAGAACTTCACATACGTCAAGTCCAAGCTGATCGGGAATCGAAAGGAATATTGAGACGTTTATCGCACCAAACGGTTGACACACTTTCTGGTACAGTTGCGAAGTTGGCCCACTCCAATCCTTGTATCTTCTTTACAACTGCCGTCAACCAAATCATGGCCTACGATAACTTGGCGAGTGTAGTGATCCAGGCGCTTCGATATGTGACCAATATGGGGTTCGACGTATTGGTCTACATCATTCTTGATGCACTCTCAAATCCTTACAAGAATCGGGTGAAGGACGACGGTGTTAATATCTCGGACTGGTTGCAAAGTAGGTCTGGTTGTCCGATCCATTGCATATTATTGACAACAGCAGGTCTCGCGTCATTCACGGGCATGCTCTTTCGTCGATACAGTGCAGATCTGTCTCCACTCCTGAAATACGTTGTTCATCAATTATACAACGGACAAACGACGGAAATAGTGGTACTTCGCGAGCTCATTTGGAAAATGGCTGGCATCGAGCCTCTTCCCAGCTTGTCGGATTCACAAATCGCTGCGATGGCTGGTGGTCCGGCATTACGCATCGAGGCAATTGCTTCTACGACTCGAGGTGCTCGTCTGGATCCTGGTGATGCAATTCTCAAGGGTCCTCAGAGACTTGGGAAGAGCCTACTCGAGACATCTTTAGCACTGCCTCTCCTCATTCAAGTTGCTCAACAGCGTCAATCTTGCGTGTTTAAAGCTCCGGACACTCACCTTAAGTCCCTCGCAAGTCTGTTCGATACCGTAGGTTGCGCGTCATGTCGTGCTCGGATCTTCGTCTCAAAGTCGCTTGCCCAATTCAGACCCACGGGGTGCTGCTACAGTACCTGGAACTTCTTACTTCTCCCGCCGTTGTTCCCCCTGAAGACTACGCGAAGAAGATCCTTCCTTCTTTGGCCGATCTCGGGGAACTATACGGAATATCTGCCCCAATCTGCATGCAGATCATTCGTCCGATGCTCAACAATATTCTCTTGGTGAGTGGACCACTGGCCATATCTACCTAAATTCTAACCGAGTTGTAGAAAACGGCCTTGTCAATGCAGGAGAAGGAACGCGCTGCTAACGAAGAAGCTGAGAAGCGGCTCAAGGCCCGCCTATCGGCAAAACGTGATCCGTCCGCATCTGCATCGCGCATGGAGTCACCAAGCGGTGCAAATACGCCCCGGGACCATCCTGAGCTAAAGCCAACGTTGGTCGAAGTGAACGAGGACAACGTGATGGAAGTTGAACTGGAAACCGCCACTCCTGTCGCAGAGGTTCGTCTCCTGTGCGCAACCAAGACGTTCAGTGTTATGACGATGTTGTAGAGTCCTTGGATACCTGAATTGGAAACGCTTTTCGATGACGTGCGCAAGATTGCGAAAAGTAGCGCGATTGACGTGATTGGGTGAGTTTTCTAAACTGCAATGTGATCTCCCAATTAACGAAACAATATTCAGCCCTGGTTTCTATTTGACATTTTGGCAGTTGTCAATGTATGACCTTTGCCCTCCAGCCGCCAGATATGATGAAGAAGGAGCTGCGCTACGCACTCTCAGTCGGCAAGAAGACGCTAAATATATCAGTGCCGACCGTTCCTCCGATCGCTCCAAGAGGCTCACGGCGAGTTCGCATAGGGCGAAACGTGATCGATGTAACGCATTCGTGAACACGCTGGCACAAGAGTTCAAGGAACAGACGGCTTCCAGAGTTTTCACCTTGAAGCGTTTGGCACGAGAGAAGCAACACTGGTTTGCTCATGGTGAGTTTGCGTAGTGAACAGCACTCTGAAGAGCTAATGTGCCACCAAGTTGAGAACCGCTATGCGGTTCTCGCATCTGCCATTATTGAACATTGCATTCAACCGCGTTGTCTATTATCGCCTATGGATGCCGACTACTGTGCGCAAATAATCAAAGTGATTCATACACAGGGAACGTTGGGCTTCCCCACGTTGATGTGCTACGACAAGGTTAGGATCAAGCTTCCGCACAAGGACTACATTGATAACCCTCGACTCTAGTTGCTTGGGGACCACGTTAAAACAATTATTTTTTCCTGCAGCGAATACGAAGCGAAGAATTATGGTATGTACTTCAGGTGCCTCTGACGAGCAGTTTACGAGATGTACTGTCGGACGACAGGACGCTTTTTGTTGGGGATTCTTACGGACCTGTGGAAGTGGGGACAGGACGAGCAACTTTTTGCCCAGGAAAACCGTATGAAGATTGGTGGAAGAACTGTTCTCCTTCCGGGCTTCCAGCCGCGTTGGACGAACAAGGACCACATAAACATTTCACAAGAAGACCTGCTATCGTGGACGGGATTCAAACAGATCCTACGCAAATGGCACAGGAAGTTGGGAAGAGTGGGTGACCTAGCACCGATGAAATCTATAAACTGATATGTCTCCACAGAGCCTGTGCAGTTGCATCGAAACAGGAGAATTCATGCACCTCTACAACGCGATCATCGTGTTGAAGGAGATTCTTCCAGTGTTTCCTATAGCTGCTGTTGGCGAATACGGACCCGTCATTGATAGCATGATTGATAAATTGGTCGAGGGTGAAGAACGGGGTGATCTGAAGATCCTCAGTAGAGCGTAAGCGTGTTTTCACATTTGCGAAAAACGGACCTGACGTCACCATAGCTATTCTGCAGCTTTGAAGAAGCGCGAGCCTCAGTGGGCGGTCCCGCGACCAAACCCTCCCAAGGTAATCTTTTTTTTCAAAAAAAGGCTCTAGATTTTTTAACTCCTCTCTCAGCTGAATGGTGCCCTATCCCCGAAACCTGGCCTAGGGGCTTCACAAGCTCTCGACAAGTCACGTCCTACACAGCCACTCAACGGTTCTGCGATCCCCTCCACGTCTGTCCCAGCGGCCCCAAGGGCTCAATCATCCAGCATCGTGCCTCCGATTACTGATGAAAGACCATCTACACCGGCAAGTTTGGCAAAGTTGGCTATGGAAAGGTATGAATATCCAACGTATCGTGTATTCTCTCCTGATCTGAGCCCAAATAGCATTCCCAGGCCCGAGAAGGTGAAGCGCGTTAGGCCAGAAAAGGGGAGTCCATCCCCAACACCGGATGGCGACAACAAGTTGAAACAGGATCTCATGGATATTGACATTACCCCGACTGCACCCAGGGAGGGAAGGACACATCCACCGCAAGAACCAGCCCCGTCGCGCTATGCACAGCAGCTTTCTGTCGCTGCCCCCAGCCCCCTGCCTGTTGATCTTCGAATGCCAACACCTGTTCTCAAGGAAGCTCCCAAGCCTTCCCGGGCAGCCAGTACGACCCACAGCCCACGAGAACTGCCGCAATCTCCCAGGCAAAGGGTTGAGGAGAAACCGACGCAAGAGGTGATGCCACCACCAACAGCCCCCAGTCAGACACTTTCGGCGCAAGAGCTCCGTGAAACAGCGAAGCAAACGATTGGTCACCGTGCGTCAGAGAAGTCTGATGACCGGCGATCAGTGGGTGATATCCGCAGCCAACCTGGTTCTGGAGCGCCGTCGCCCTTGCCGCGTCGACGAACTGCCTCGCCTGGGACACGAAACCACAGTTTGGAGAGTCGAGCGAGTGGTGAACGCCGCTCTGACCGCGGAGCTGGGGATGGTGACCATGCAGATGGGAAGGCGTTAGAACGAGAAGCTCGCCAAGAGTCGCGATTATCCCGCAGAGAAAGTGGTGCTGTTCACGGTTCCCGGAGTGAAAGGATTTCGAGCCATCGGACCTCAGCTCGCGAGGACAGGGAGAGCGACAGGGAGCGTGAGCGAGATCGTGGCCGGGAGAGACACGACCGTGAGAGGGAACGCGACAGAGAGCGGGAAAAGGACAAGGATAGGGAACGTCGCGAGAGAGATAGGGAACGCGACAGGGATCGAGACAGGGATCGTCACCGTCGCGACGACAAGGACCGCGATCGCGAGTCACGCAAAGAGCGAGATAGGTTAGCGACGACGACCGCCACCGCCACAACAGAGCCCCGAAGTCTTCCCACTCGACCGGACCCCACTCGACACCGACCGGCGACACAGGTCGGTGACGATGCTCTCGGTAAACGACGCCGTGTTACCGATGATGATGTCAGTGGTATTGTTTGGAATGTGTGCTTTGCTGACCCCGCCACAGGTCGACCGTACCTCGAAGCGTAGTTCTCGCAAGGAAGGTCACCGAGAGGACCGTGGTCGCCGCGCTGACAAGGAGAGCCACGAACGGCTCCGAGATTCTGATCGACGCCGAACGGAACCTCTCATGTCTGAAGGCGACAGCCGTCCGCCTGTCGACAAGGTATGTTGACGCAGACACACGCGACCTGTTTAGTCATGTGAATTGGACAGGCCAACGAGAAGCGGATACCCGATGGTCCCAAAACGTTGCCTCCAAGCACGCCCTCAGCCCCGAGGGCGATGTCATCTGTGGACAGTTCCAGGGGCGGGAGCAAGGTCGAGCCTGGTGGGAGCCGAGGCGGAGGAGACTGGAAAGGCCAACGGGAACATGGGCCACACACGTATCCGATACCGACGGCTGGTGGTACTGCGGAAACAGGCTCCAGTTTACGTGCGAGGATAGGCGAAAAGGAAGCCGCTCGCTCGGCTACGCAGCCACCCTACCGATCTGAAGTGTTGGCCAAGGACGACGAACGTGATAATAGGAAACGAACGGTGACTGGTGAGTCGGGATGGCTGGATCGGTGTCTGGCCGAGATTAACGCTGCTTGTTCTCAGATCGGGACAAGGATGTTGGGGAAGGCAACAGCCTCGGGGGCGGGGAGCTCTCGTCGCAACCGCCCAAGCGACCGAGGATCAATCGGAATCGTTACCATCCTCCTCATGGATTAGCCAAGAGGACACTTCCGATCGACCCACAGGCTGGGGATAAATCACGACTGGCGCGCAAGGACTAGATGATGACTACGTAATTGGTGTTTGATTGCTATCTAAACCGTCTACAAACATGACCATGACTGAATGTCCCATTAGACGAGTTGAATCGTGAGGGTAAGTTATTCACTTCTTGATTAGAGTGAGGAATTCCTCGCGGGTTTTTTGCTGGGTGCGGAAGCAGCCCAGCATGCAGGATGTGACGGTGATGGCACCGGGTTTTTGTACGCCACGCATGGTCATACACATGTGACTGGAAGAGGGATGGGGAAGGAGAGAAGAGGTGGGAGGGTAGGGCATACTTACGTGGCTTCCATGACGACAGCGACACCACGGGGTTTGATGGCTTCCTGGACGGCGATGGCGATTTGTTTTGTGAGACGCTCCTGGACCTGGAGACGACGGCTGAATGTTTCTGCGACGCGGGCCAATTTAGACAGGCCGAGGACGAGTTGATTTGGAATGTAGGCGATCGCGACCTGGGCATGGTCGGTCGCGGGTGGGTAAGATGGGATGGGAGCGGACCTTTCCTGTGAACGGGACGAGGTGGTGTTCACACAGGCTGGATATGTCGATGTCGCGGACCAAGACCATTTCGTCGTGGTCCTCTTGGAATATGGCATCGTTGATGACGTCTGTGGGGATGGAGGGTGACCTGGGTGTGGTGGTAGGATGCAAGGGTACCTGCTAAGCGTTCTTCGTAGCCGCGGGTCATCCACAGGATTGCCTGTGCGTAGCGTTCTGGCGTTCTGACGAGGCCTTCTCTGTCGGGGTCTTCGCCGATGCACTCGAGGAGGGTGCGAACGGCCGAGGCCATGCGCTGTTCGCAGGCGGCGCGTTCTACGGGGGTGGCATTGAGACGGGACACGGTGGACTTGGCTGGATGGATGTTGAGTAGGGGGCGGGAAAGAGATGAGGGCGGGAGAGTACCTGGCCAGCCGAGGCCATTCGGGTCGGGGCAGTCGGGCGGGGTGGACGTGCCAGAGGGGGAGCGAAAGCCGTATCCGGGTCGGGCATCTTCATCATGTAATACATCGTGCATGGTTGAGAGAACAAGTATTATTATTATTAAATTTTTTTTTAATAAGCTCGGCCGGGACGAGTCTGCCAAACGCGGTCTGCACCGCCCACCCACCTCGGATCTCGCTCCCCGCGTTGACGTGAACCCCGAGAATGCTGTGACCCGCTCCTCCTCTTATAACCCCCCCCCCCTCGCCTCGTCTCACCACCATGAAATCCTCCGGCCAGCTCCGGCGTCGGCTCGAGCAGGCGTGGCTCGCATCCCGCCGTCGCCGAGGCACACACCTCATGCCCGGCGCACAACGCCCCGTCGACGAGACCCACGTCCGGCTCGCCCTCACCATCGCCCGCGCGTGTCTCCCCGATCTCCTCGCCACCCTCTGGGCCCTCCACCCCGTCCGCACCACGCTCATGGTCCTCCTCCACGTCGTCCGTGGCTTCTTTCCTGCATTCAGGGGCTATTCACAGGCCATGATCGTCGACGAGGTGCGTCGGTCGCACCGTCGTTTGCGTCGCTCACCCGTTTGCAGTTGCAGACGCTCGTCTCTTCCGGCTGTTTTTCGTGGTCGCGTCTGCTCGGACTGCTCGTGACCGAGATTGGTCGACGGGCCGCTGAAACGGCGATCGATTCGTTTGCGTATGTCCCGGATCACTGCCCATTCGCTCGCCGTTGACGATCCCCAGCACCGCCAACGAACACGTCGTCCACGAATCGGCGCGCTTCTTTGTCGAGTACCAGCAAATGGCACAGCGTCTCCGTCTCGACGTCCCGACGCTCGCAGACCCCGTCGTGCGCGACTGTCTCCACGAGTCGGACCTCTTCGTCCGGTCGTTTAATGGCATGGGTGCGTTTGGACTGCTCTCCCCGTTTGATGTCATCCAGGTGTTTGCCCTCGTCTCCGAGCTCGTCTCGCACCTCCTCGTCCTCGTGTCCCTCACCGGTGGTGCCAACCTCGGCGTGCTCCTCTTGTCCCTCGCCTCGGCCCTGTTCCCCCTCGTGCTCAACCGCTTTGCTGGCGTGCCACCCTCGCCCGAGGCCGTGTGGTCCCCCGACGAGGCGCGCACCGCAGAGCGCCAGGAGCGACTGCGCAATCTGGCGTACAACGACGCACACCGAGCAGAGGTGCTCCTCTTTGGTCTCGGCCCGTGGGTCCTCGAGTCGTGGGCGAGGGCACGTCGGGCGATGCTCTACGACGGACCCGCGCCAGGTCTCTCCCAGCTCGTGCACCAGATCAACATGTCCGACCTCGTCTTTGCACTCCAAAATGTGAGTGTCCCTGCGGTGCCACGCGACGTGTGCGCTCATCGTGTAGGTCCCGCTGCTCGTCATGCTCCAGTCGACGTCGGCGTCGCTGGGCTCGCTCGCGCTGTACCGCAGCACCATCCAGGCCGTCGTCTTCACCTGTGGCCACTTGCTCACCACCGCACGCATGGCCTTTCAGGGCGTGTTCTTGATGGGCGCATTCTGTGCCGCCATGGCCATCCATCCCGAATTGGAACCGATGCACGAAGACGTCATCAGCTATCCCGCGCTGCCGTCCGGCATGAAAATCGAAGCCAGGTACCCCTATTCCTAATCGGGTCATCCGATGGCTCATCCCGTCCCAGGCACCTCTCGTACACCTACCCGGGCGCACGACACCCCTCGCTCAGGGACGTCTCCTTTTGTCTCTCTCCCGGCGAATCCCTCGCCATCGTCGGCTACAACGGATCAGGCATGTTCCGACCCATTCCTGTCCCTCTTCTCACCTCGCCACAGGCAAGTCCACCCTCGCAAAGGTCCTCCTCCGCATCCTCGACTTTGACGCCGGCGAGTTGCTCGTCAACGACGTCGACATTCGCCGCCTCGCCCCCGCAGACTACCACCGCCGCGTCACCGCCGTCTTCCAGGACTTTTCCAAGTTCAACGCCTCCGTCCGCGAAAACGTCGGTCTCGGCTACGTCCACAACCTCCACTCTCTCCCCGCCGTCGCGCGCGCCGTCCACCTCGGCGATGCAGACGCCTTTGTCGACGCCCTCCCCAGCGGCCTCAAGACAAGACTGGACAGCTCCGGCGCGGATGCCCTCCATGGTCTGTCGGGTGGCCAAGTACGTCTTCTCGTGCACCCTCGCACCCCCGCTCATCTCGACCCCCCAGTGGCAACGCATCGCCCTCTCGCGCGCGTTCATGCGCGCCGACCGTCCCGAAGTCGACCTCGTGCTGTTTGATGAACCGGTACCCGTCCCCCCCCCCATTCAACACGTTCCGCGTCACTCACGCTGCCCCAGACATCGTCCCTGGATGCCCACGCACAGAACAAGATCGTCGACACCATCCATTGCATCGCAGAGTCCAAAACCGTCATCTTCATCACCCACCGACTTGCCACCGCACGCCGTGCCGACAAGATCGCGATGATGGCGCAAGGCGTACGTCCATTCCCGCTCCCCCTTTTTCCGCGTTCATGTCCGTCTCAGACGATCACCGAGTTTGGCACCCACGAAGAGCTCCTCTCCAAAGCAGGCGCATACGCCGCTCTCTACAAGGCTTCCATCTAAACATATCCACGCATTCATGTATCAACAGCATTCCTATCAGACCGCATTTAGATCATAGAACAACGTCTTAATAGACCTCGTCGCTCCTGGAGTGGTCCGTGTACACTACCGTCCCATCATGCACGTATGCATCCACATGGGCATGCGCCGCAGTCGAATGACACATGGCGTGCGTGGCCGTCGACGGACCGCCGTGGATGCCCACCAACAACCCCGCGTCACGGATCCCCTGGATCAGCGAGGGAACCTGAAGCTGAACGTCGTCGTCAGCCTGACGCCATCACGAAACACGTTCCATATTACCACCAGGTCCGAATCAAAGAAGACACCCAACAGATTGTTTGCCTTGGCAAACGCCACGCCATCCGCCACACTGGACGCGTACGGATCCTCTCCCCCTTCAGGGCTATTGTTCGCCTGCCCACATCTGGACGAGAAGAAGACCGGATCTAGTCGAAGCCAAACGTGAGATGCACACAACGATCCGCAGGAATGGACACACAGTTTGGTTGTTTCCAGTTCAGCGCCGCACACACGTGCGGCGAAAACGACGTGAACGCGATCCGTCGTCGCGCAAACGCACCCCCAAGCGTCGTCGACGTCTGTCTGATCGTACGAAACACCGCATTGACGCCTAAATTAAGATCGAGCCGTTCACCTGGCGAAAGCGCTAGCTCCAGGGTCATGCCGACATGGACAGGCAATACCTGTGGGGCGTTGCATAGATATATATAGATAGATAGACAGATAGATCACAGCAACTGCATACCTGCATGAAACGCGATAGCGGCAACATTAATCGCGGCAGGATTCGATACCAGTCCTGAATGGAAGCCATCCTGCGCACGAGTTGCTCTCCCCTATCCAGTCGGTTGGCCAACGCGTCAAACTGGCCTAGCGTCACATCCGCCACACCCAGATCATACTGTGCCGAATCCGGTAGCAGTTGCTCGCCGAATACCACCGGTTGAAGATCCCGTGTGACTTGCACCACTGCGTAGACGTAGTTCCCTGACACCGATGATAGCGTGACCGTGTGCGTGGGTGACGCGGGCGTCGACTGGATCGATGGTGACGTGTGCGTCGAATCCATCGACATGGGGGACTGGCGCCACGGGGGTATCACCTGAGAACGATTCGGAATGGGGCTGCCCTGGGGTAACGTCAGGGACTTCCAATAGGTCTCCACCGCGCCTCCGACCTCCAGGGTGATGCCCTGGTACGGCGTAATGACGTGCGCAGAGAAGCTCACCTGCGCGCGCGAACCTCAGTCTCGACCCACCGGAGAATCAGTTGGAGTCCTACCTCGCCAATGCTGTGCAGACGGTGATCTAGGATCGACAACGTCGTGAAACGCCCATCAGGCGATTGGAAGATGGACGGATGGGCGACGGCACGACCGATCGTCTTGGTACCAAAATTCGGGTAAATTGAAAATTCCAACGCAAGGTCTTTCAAGCTGGACGCCTGGAACATGAACGTATCATGATTGTTTTTTTGCGGAAGCGTGATCGTGTACGGCGCAGCATTGACTCCGGGACCGGCGGTGATGACCATTTTTAGGCGGTTTGGCGAAGGCAGCCACACGCTCTGTGCTAAAATCGTATCTGATAAACGAGGGTGAAATGTGATCGCCTTCCTAGACCGTCTAGGATCAGCCACAGGGGGCAACCCTACCGTGATCACCACCAGATAGTTCTTGTCCAAGTAGTTGTGACCATAGACACGGTGCGGCATGATGGGCGGCGGTAAAGAAAGCGATGGAATGGCATCGGGGTCGTCCATGGACGCATCGCTCCCAGCCCGCGCAACGGCAGGGACGCGGTGCGAGGATACGGTGGGACGCTCTTTGGGTGTCACTTCGAGAAGCAACGCAACGCACGTACGATGGCCGTACCATGCTGCATAGTGTATCGCTTGATGGCCGAGCTCGTCGATTCGGTCAACACGCGCGCCAGCTTGGAGAAGAATGCGTAGACATGACGCGTGTCCATGACGCGCAGCATGAAAGAGCGGTGTCCATTCATGATACTTGTCCGGCAGATCCCATCCGTCTTGGTCCAACAGGAGCTTGCACACATTTTCATGGCCCTCGCGAGCGGCAAGGTGGATAGGAAACTCTCCGTTGGTATTGGAAATAGACTCTGCTCCTTTCTCGAGCAACAATGAGACAACATCCGCATATCCGTGTTGACTCGCTAGGGATAGGGGCACCAGGCTAGAATGGGAGGACGGTGATTGTAGGGCTATACACCGGTCGCATATCAAAACCTGCACACATTCAGCACTCCCTCTGAGGGTTGCATAGACGACAGGGCTGCAATTGTCAACGTCGAGCACGTGCGGCGACATGCCAGCCCCCAAAAGTCGCTCGCAAACAGCCACGTGACCATGCATCGCCGCATAGTGCAGGGCTGACCGTCCATAAACGTCTCGCTTTTCTCCTTGTGACCCTTTTTCAAGACACAAGATTACGAGACGCAAGGAACCTGCCGCCGCCGCCTCGTGAAGACAAGTCCGACCATTGATGTCGTCGATGAATCCAAAGTCAAAGGGTACCGCGACACTGGTGAGGATCAGGTCCCCTAGTGTCGAAGGCGCATCGACAATGACCTTCCAGAGCACGCGGCTGACATTGGCCTTTCCTTCGCCCTGAGAAACTAGCACATCAGAGTGCCGCACGAGATCTTTGATGGAGGCCTCATCGGCGTTTTCCACTGCTTTTCGTAAATCGAGTTCGAATTCGCGAAAGGGACCAGAGTACAGGTTCCGCTCGATGTTGAGTTGGAGATCCAGAACATCCTGAGCAGCAGCGCCCTCAAACCGGAGACCAGTGGAGAGATCAGTGAGGTCCAGGAGACTTGCGGCCACGATGTCTGAGAAATCTGCAATGAGCTTTTTATGCGTCAGAAACACCAAGCGACGACGGGGTTCAAGTCACCTGTCTGTTGAACACGGGCTGCACCTCTACCTGACGAGCGAGATAGAGTTCTTTGGTCGTGGAACGCGAGCGTTTGTCCCACTTTTTCAGAATTTTTCGGAAACCTGTCGCATTGATCTCTACAAAATGCTGTGCTCATTATCGTGGGCAGATAGCTCCATGCGCAAAGGGATGATGATCACCTGCAGTTTGCCAAGATCCCTTTCGAGGAGACGAAACCCTTCTTCGACGGCGATCCACTCGACGTGATTCATGGCGGAGCCGTCTGTGGCATCCGGAAGACCCCTTAGGGCCGCAGCGCGACGCTTGGACAGCAGGGTTTCCAGACGCAACTTTAGCTCTGCTTCCTTTTGGAGGTAAAAGGTATTGATCTGGATCGATAGCGAGGCGTGAGTTGCACAGCGCGCGGTAAGCGAAATGAGCATCACGAGCCTTTTCAAGCTCGCGCTCGAGCTTGAAAAAAAAGGCAGCCTTGTGGGCCTGGAAGTCGGGTCCTCTGTCGTTGTCCTGGCCGAGCGACGAGAGGATGGGCAATTGGTTCGGATCATCGGGAGGTATATCAGTTGAGGTGTCAACCGTGGAAGATAACACGATCGCCGGGTTCAGGAGATCCGCAGGCCGGACGCCCAAGGCCAAGGCAGCAGCCTCCGAGGCAGGACGATTGGCTGCCAAGGAGGAAATGATCTTTTTGAGGAACTTGTAATCGAGATAATACGTAGACCATCCTGGGACCTGTTCAGACTGGATCTGCTTTCCAAACTGACGGGCGATGAGTGAGTCAATGTTGAGCAGGGATCTGGGAGAGAGGGCTACCTTCATACCACACGCCGGATGCTGGCTGAGATGAAGTCGCTCGCAAGTCAAACCATGCTGGACATTTCCAAAAGAAACAAGGGGGGACAACGACGCACACTTTGGAGACTGATGCCGCCTTGCTGCACACGTGCGCTGCCTGCTACACACTGTTTTCGAATATTCTACTCGAGCATCCACATCGATAATGTCATCCTCAAATGATACTCTGCGACAGCCGGCGCCATCTCCAAAACAAATTGCAAACACTCAAATCAGCACCTTCCTCATCTGCCAAACCTTGGCAGGCAACAACGTCACTGGGCACTTGCCATGCTGCTCGACATGGTCAAACGCACACCGATAGCAAAAAACGTAACCAGAGGGCAATGCGGTAGCGTTGTTGATCGTGTTTTGACACAGCGGGCAATGCCCAAACATCGTGCCCTCCACGGGTACTCCAGAAGGGTGGGGTGGGAGCATCCGAGGTGGTGGGACGGCCGGTCCAACTGGGGATATCGACAGGGAGCGTGCCGGAGACCCTGGTGAATACCACCACTCCAAAAACTTGATGAAGAAGATGGCTGTCGGCAAAAGAAGCCTCAACGAGTCGAGAATCAAGTGTGGCGTATTTCTGACAAGGCGGTAGAATTGTTTCGCCACCCCTCGCTGAACCTGAGGAGTGGGGCCCTGCACGTTGCTGGTCACAAGCTGCCAGCAGGGATTAACATCGGGCCAAGGTGGGTATGTCATACTCACAAGGTCGTCTGCGTTCAGCCGGCGTAAATCAATACCCATCCATGCTAGCCACGGACGGTAAAAGGGAGTGCGCTCAAAGAGGTACCCCAAATTGCAGACAAGCAACCACAATTCGAACCAAGCGTTCGCCCACGGGAAAACCTTTTTGTACGCCCGCCGCCAGCGCGCTGCTACAGACTGTCAATGTTGAGCATCGTCATGTCTTGGGATGGAAAGCAGCATACGTCATCAGAAAGGGCTTGTATGCGACGACCATCGCCTGGATCTTCCAAAATGTCTGATGAAACGCCTCCTCCCAGTTGTTCATAGTAGTCGTGGGCCTTGGCTCGGATATACGGAACGGCAACCTGAGTCGAGTCAACAGGTGGTATTGCACGAAACCAATGGGCAGACCAAGAAGAAGAGGGATCGCCATATTTCCTTGCTCCCAAGCTTTTCTGCGACGGGCGCGCCACGTACAGCAGCGGCAGCTCTGTCTGTAGATATCCAAGGGTGCCGACGTCTCTTTAACCCGTAAAAGTTTTCCGCAAAGGACGCGTCTACAGTGGTTGGAGAATGTTCTGACACGAGCAAGGTGACTCACTATGCTTGCGCAGGTAATGCCGCTCTACGAAAAACATGATCATGGCATAGAATTCCTCGTGGCGGTTCACAATCCGGATAAGATACCGCGGGTATCGTTGTGCAAAGACCTGGGCAGTGGAGCTGAGGCGAATAGCAAGGTGGACGGTCGCCGATGGAACTTACCGCCAAAACATATCTGAGTGCTGGCTGAAGGAGATCTCTGAGCTGTTCCTGGGCGATGAGCTCGAAGAGGGAGGGCTTGAGAGCGTCACCACCGATATCGTGAAGAAAGTCCATCTAATAACTTGGCCAAAGGTCAAACAGCGCCTACGAGAAAAGCACGTGATATCTTGAGTTTTGTCATGTGACCTGGATGGTGTGGCGATCAAGTCCAACTGGCCATCAAGTTGCTCCGCATACCATTGTGGCGCATGTTCTCGTCGATACACGCAATGATACCCTCTGACGCCGATATTGCCAACCAGACGCTCAAGGAAGAGGGCACATACCGTTTTTCATCCTTTTCGGCGACCGACGCAGTCACACTCGGCCTCTCTCTCCGCAAGCGTTTTCGCGGGAGCTCGAGGCATGTCAAAGGCAAAGGCATGGTGATCTCAATACAGACCATTGCTGGACATACCCTCTTTGCGTGTACCGCAGGAGATCTGGGTCATCCTTCCGGGGAAGGTGATGTCAGTCTGGACAGCTGGGCTTGTTTGGACAGCATGATCTCGGTCGTCAAGCGGACAAGTCACTCGAGCTACTATGTGGAGAAGGGCATGAGCGCGATGGGAAAGACAGCAAAGCAGATGGGGGTTGAGGGTGAATTCGCTGTTCGTGGAGGAGGTGAGTGATGGTCTGCTCTATCGTAGTGTCCATTCTCATCCACCTTGATAATCAGCCTTTCCAATATGGTTGGATGTAAGCATAACCCGTCGGAATACACCGATAATGACTTGATTCGGACCGACAGAATGCCCCATGTAGTCCTATTGCTGTGGCGGCGTGTTACTCAGGTTCAAGCCAGGAAGACCATAGGGTGCGTCTTGGATCGTGTCGTATACTTTGTTCATTGAAAATGATTCAACTTAGCTCATGTCAATAACGATCCGGGACTATTTGCTCAAAAAGCAGGGTCAACCGGGCACGAGGATCTCAATTGCTTCGTCAGTCTTGCAAACTGAAATGCCAGTCCCAACGTTGGCAAATCAGGAACACAGGGAAAGCATTGCGGTAAGCTCATACAGCCAGTCTGACGTTCGATACGTTCACCAGGAAAAGGCGTGGGCTGGAGACTTGGCGTCGGAGCAGATGCGGTCGCGCTCGCCATTCGATGATGATCACGATGCTTGAACAATGTACGATATACGGGATGAATTGTGAGGAGAGATGTGTTTTTCACCACCAATCTCAATACACGGCCAAGGCACATGAGAAATACCGTAGTCATACGTGGTCTGGTGACGTCTCCGTGTCTTGTTGGAACGGTGTGGTCAGCACTCGAATGGCCTCTACAAAGCAGCTAAGACGGAACCAAAGGTGAGAGAGGAGAACCAACCATGTCTGAGGAATATCTGGCGTTGACCAGAGGGAGAAGACGGGTCCGTGCTTGGCTCGGGGTCACGAAGTTCGTAGTTGGCCTCGACATAAACTCTGGACCCTTTGCTCAGCGTCTTGAGATAGCTGTTCTGAGTGGGGTTGAATGAAACAATGTGATGCCAGGTGACACCGTTTTCCAAGCGTGCTAGGAGACGCGTCCAAATGAATGCATAAGCAAAGTGGGGTGAAAACATACTGCCATCTGGATTCGGCGGTGGAGGAGGATAGTTGGATGTTGCAACCGAGTATCTGGGAGGGGGTGAGAAACAACAAAAGAGCGGTGGGCAAGACTGACGAGACGTATTCCTTGTCGTTCTTGGTCGTACGAAGCTCGGGGTCCTTGCCTAGACGGCCGACGAGAACGAGCTTTGCGAGGTCATACGACCGCGCAGGGGTGGACGAGAAAGCCTGTCATTGTCGGGTGAGGAGGAACAGGAAAAAAAAAGGACGGGGACGTACACGTCGTTGTGCGAGTCTGAACATGGCGTCAAGTCAAGGAAGAAGGCTTGCAAAGTAGATTAGCTTTTTGCCGTGTTTGATCGTATTTGGAGTCGTCATCTCGTCGACGACGATCATCATCACATATGTCTCGTCACAGGCTCGTCCGCAACTTGGACATCCACGGTCCGTCCCTTCTCTCCCTCAGACCACGTCTCTCATACTCGTACCGTCAGCCGAGCTCGACGATGCTGCGTTCGACGACGACGCCGACGAGCTCACCGAGGAGCAACAAGGTGCGTCTACTCACCGCTTGGCACCATTCCATCGTCCAAGCCCACATCCAGCTCAAATGGAGTCTGGAATCGAACATATCAGAACCGTAGTCGGCGACGAAGCCACCTCGGGCCTCGATGACGCCATCATCAGCGATGCTCTCTGGCAATTCTACTTTGATGTCGACCAATCCATCGCTTGGCTACTCGGTTCGTCCCCCCCTCTCATACGACTCCCTCTCTCTTACTCTTCCCAGAGGAACAGGAACGCAGAACTGCCGCGAGGGAACGCAAAGGTAAGCCATCGTATTTACCTTTCTTGTTAGCATAGTTTTGCTTTTGCGTCTTTTTCTTCATGATGTTCCCCCCGCCCGTTCTAAATCCCATTGGTGGTCCCGCTTTCGTCGCAAAGGAGATGAACAACCGCAAGGTACATATCGCTGTCATTCCATCCCCATTATGAAGTCCGAAACTCATCGTTTGTCGCTGGCCCGCCAGTTCCTGCTGCGGGACACGATGACTTGGACCGTCCACGTGTTCCTTTGATTGTCCTGGCACAGCAGGGCCAATTTCAGCCCGACTACTACCCGCCTCCTCAGCACCTCGGCTATGATCAGCAGGGTGAACTTGACGATGTGCCCCTGGGTCTAATGTCCCCAGATCGTCACTCACGTCTGAGCACAATCACCGAACTCACTGAACGTACCGAGCCGTCTCGCCATTGGCCTTCCAGACAGCAGTTGGTGGCAATGAATAACCCCCGTGCGCTGTCCTCTACCGAGACAACTTCGTCCTACGGCAAAGTCATCGGTAGGTTTCATCGCAAGGGTTCCACTGCATCCCCATTCATTGCACTCACAGAGCACTCGGAACACTTCTCAGTCCCTCGTCCAAATGGTGGATACCCGTATCAACCCCTTGATCCAAATAGGATACCCCCTTCCCCATCTCTTTCAGCTGTTCAGCGTCTTTCAAGTTACGACTCCGCACCATCTCTTCACACACCGGCGGAATCAGAGGTTCAGTCCGAGCCACCAACGACTCCTCGACGTGCTTCCAGCATCCCAATGCCAGCAACGGAAAACATTCCAGAGATTCCCGACTCCGCATCCAAGTCCAGTCAAAAACCACCCCCGCCCCCCGCAAAAGACCCACAGTATCGTGCCAAGACGGTAAAACGCTCCAAACTTGCGGAGCTGGCAAGCTCGCGCGCCAGCGTAGTATCCAGCGCTCGGTCTTCAGATTTGGAGTCGACTTCCGTACTCACGTATCCAGCTCTGCGTCCCTCCGCCGAGTCTCGGTTTTCGCTAGCGTCGCGTACCACAACTGCCAAGTCACCTCCGACAGAGATTTCTTTACCATCGGTCAAGATGCCCCGCACCCCCGAGAAGCCGACATCTTTCGCTTCAGTCAAGTCGTCGCCTTCCATTAAATCGCTATCTACCACGACCTCGTCCATGTCTTCTCATGTGCGCAAGGCAATACAGACTGCCATGGACCTAGAAGCCCATGACCAGAAAGCAACACCGAGAGAGCAGGCGGATAACGTGTCGGATATCTCTACCTCAACCATCAAACCGGAGAGACACACCCTCTCGTCCCGTTTACCCATTCCCGCCGAACTGCTCGTGGCGCGCAGTGAGCCAGATATGAAAGCACGGCCTCAATCCAAGCTAGCAAAGCTTGCGCAGGCAAAAGCCAATTCTCACGTGCTTGTTTCGTCAGTTCCTGCATCCCCCCCAAAGGAACTCCCCAAACCTCATACGGAGTATCTCACTCCTATCGCGAATGGGCCAACGGCGACAACTGCCATCACGACATCTTACCAGTCTCTCCAAAGTTTGTCCACCGCACAGGCACTGGAATCACACACATTGGTTCAGATGCCCGACACGGCAAGTCGGTCATCGAAGTTGGCGTTGAAAGTGAAGAAGGCACAAGCTAAATTATCACCCCATTCAAGTACTACCGATGATGAGGGCTCGCTCCCGTCTCCACCCCCGTTCTTCTTACCAGATTCTACCCGTTCCCGTGCGTTACCCTCGGCCTTCGCTTCCTTACTTCTTCATGATCCTCTAACACCGTCCGAAGACAAGGACAAGGACTGTAGATCACTCAAGTACGGGAGAGAAGAATTGAACATTGTCGACATATACCAGGCATCACTCTCTCGAAGCAAATCAACGCTTGGTCACGAACTACAGCATCACAAGCGGAGCCGAGAATTAAAATCTCCTTCCCCAGACTTGAGCGTCCGGTCCACTTCCTTCTCATTTGATATTCCAAGCCCTGACGACATCGTTTTCAATGCCCGTCGTGGAACCGCCTTGGCGCGACGGCAATGATGCACAGATGTTCAGATGATTCCGTTTCCCTTCTAAACTTTATCACATTATTTCATTCTGGTTTTAACTTCGGTAGCTGTACACTTATATTGCTGTTGTTTGTTTCTCAATGGAATGTATTGTGCTGATCATGTTTCCCCATGTTCCTTATTCCAGCCGCAAGGGAGCGCGACAAGGCACAAAAAGCTACTGCTCAAAAAAAGGCGTCGCAAACGCCGTCTACCTCGGGCTATAGCACTCCGACTTCTCGCGCAATATCGCCTATTGGAACACCCGCTAAGTCGCCGAAGAAGGGAGGTGCTAGTTCCCAGCCGTCGAGGAGATCGGGAGCGAACACCCCTGCCAGGACAAGCAGCGGGGGATTGGACTATATGTTACTCGATCTCTCGGCGGCGAATTTACAGCCTCGAGAAGACGATTCCCCCAAACTGGATGAGCCTCCGCCCAGGTTGGCGATAGAGAGAGAAAAGTTGTTAGAGGAAGCGAGGAAAGAGCTCCAGATGTCAGGTCAAGGTGCAAAAAAGGGAATTAGTTTGATAGTCATTGGTAAGTGGAAGGACACTGTCAGAAGTTTTTGCATACACCTTATCGCTGTTCAAGGGCACGTTGACGCCGGCAAGTCAACACTAATGGGTCGATTGTTGTATGAACTTGGACGAATTAACGAGAAATCCCGCCACGCGAATGAGAGGGAGAGTAATAGAGCCGGGAAGAGCAGCTTCAGCTGGGCTTGGGAGCTCGATGGGACAAAGGAAGAAAGAGAACGGTTTGTTGACGTTGGTTGCCAGAACATGCTGGTTGAACACTTGCACCAGGGGAATCACCATGGACATTGCGACGCAGTTTCTTTCGACGGCGAACCGACAAATAATGATCCTAGATGCCCCTGGACACAAGGATTTCATTCCAAATATGATATCAGGGGCATCTCAAGCGGACTGTGCGCTGCTTGTGATTGATGCTACAACTGGGGAATTCGAGGCAGGTTTTGAGCGTGGCGGACAGACTCGCGAGCACCTGGTCCTTGTGCGTAGCCTTGGTGTGTCACAAGTAATCATTGCAGTAAACAAGCTGGACCAAGTCAGATTTCGCAAAAATGAGTGTTAGATATTACTGACAATGGCCATCCTAGGTTAATTGGGAACAAGCTAGGTATGACGAAGTATGCGAACATCTGAAGGCATTTTTCGGCCAGTCGGGTTTCCAGTCTTCAAAAACAAGTTTCGTACCGGTAGGCGCAATACTTGGCGTGAACCTTGTTGAGCGGAAAGCACCCGAAGCATCTGCGTTGTCCCAGTGGTATCGCGGACCAACGTTGATTGACCTTTTAGGTACCCATCACCTTCTTGGTTGTTATGGCTTTTTTTCCACCACCAACTTTCTAGATAAATTGGAGCCCCCAGCGAGAGATATTGAATCTCCCTTGAGAATACCGATTTCGAATGTCTTCAAGGGACAAACCTCTGGCATAGGAGTATGCGGACGAATATGCGGCGGCATTGTACAAGTTGGTGAGCGACTGCGAGTTCTGCCTGGAGACGAGAGTGCCATCGTCAAATGTAAGGCTGAGATCTAAAATTCGAGGTATCGAGACGCTTCCTAACACTGCGCTAGCAATCAATCTAGACGAAAGAAGCGTGCCTTGGGCTGTTGCGGGGTCCAACGTGACTCTTTACCTCACTGCAATCGATCCTATACATCTCAGCATTGGCAGTGTCCTCTGTCCGCCAAACGACCTTGTCCCACTTGCGATCTGTTTCAGTGCGCGCATAATCGTTTTCGACATTCAACTTCCGATCACCAGTGGTGCTTCTGTATGTACACCCAACCGTGACAAGTAAGGAGACTGTTGATAGAAAGCGACTGATATAGGTCGAACTGTTTCACCATTCCCACGATGTGCCTGCGACGATCTCGAAGCTAGTTGCAAGTCTCGATCGGGCCACTGGGTCTGTAACTAGAAAGAATCCGCGGTACGTCTATTTCACTGGATATGTCCGCGTCTAAACTCAGCATGACCAGCGTCTTGACCAAGGGAACATCTGCAGAAATCGAGATCACTTTGCGGGGCGATGGTCCGTCTGGTGCTGGCGCCGCTCCGAGACCTATTCCAATGGAACCGTTTGCTGCGAACAAGGACATGGGACGCATTCTACTGAGACGAAGTGGCGAAACAATCGCTGCTGGTAGGTCGGTTGGAGTCCTCTCGTTCATGTATACTCAACCACGGCAGGAATCGCCCTAGAGATTCGCCAGTAGAGTTCACAGCTCGAGAAAGTAAACATTAAACAAGGTAGTAGAAATTTGTACAGTCTATGTGTTGACGTCATGAACACGCAAATTCCGAATAACCCTCAAGTATGATAAAATTAAAGTCTAGGATGATAGTGGTGCGATGGTATATGCATTATTCGACGTAAAGGGGAGGCATAATGGTTCGTTATCAGGCATGGAAGGTATCCAATGGTGGGATCGATAGTGACTACCATAGAGGAAACGCAGGAAACAGTTTTAACGCTTGTTTTTCTCCTTCCCCTCCTGCTTGCCTTTGTCCTTTTCGAATATATGTTTGATTCTCGCGAAAAAGGACCGCCGCTTCTTGTGAGTCAATGTACTTGAAGTGGGAGTAGAAGGAGTAGGGGCTTGGTCATTTGAAGCGGGTACCGCGGCCTCCCGGTAGGGAGCTTGTGGTGCGGTTTCGGGTGCTTTGGATTGTTTCGCGGTGGGCTCCGGAACCGCAACAGAAGAGACGTCAACTTCAGCGGTCTGCGGGGAATGACTAGTTTGAGGGGTTGTGTTGACCGCAGCGTCAGACTCTTCTTTGGTGAGCTGATTTGGCGCATGAGTCAAGATGCCGTCAATTGCGTCTTCGTTTCCATTGATCGGACGAGGCGGAACAGAGCCGTGATCATCAAGAGGACGCGAAGAGTCTGGCGTGGTTTCTGCGGGGGAAATATTTCCCTCTGTAGCGGCTGCCGTATTCTGCGGAGCAAAGTGGGTCAGTATGCCGTGACAAGCGTTGGATGGCGCACTCCGTACCAATTTGGACTCGTTCACAGGGGAAGGTACCGGACCAAGACCCTCGACGGTAATTTGCGGGATTGGAAGTGGAAGAGACCCCCTAACTGCGGCGGGTTCAGCCGACGGAAGAAACTCGACGGCAGTCACCATATTTTCGACATCGCCATAACCGCCATCAAGGGGGATAGACAAACGTGCGGGTGCAACTGCGATCTCGGGCTTTTCAGGCGTTTCAAGGACGTTATTGATGTTCCCTTGCCCGTCATCTTCCTGAGGCCGATCGTCTCGACATCGCCAGTCGCCGTCGACGATGAATTTGTATGCGACCTTTTTCCCCCACGGAACCTTCACAGTAGCGACAAAACCAGCACCGCCCTTGACCAAATGAATGGAAGACGACCACTGCGGAAAATGAGCGGGATTTGTTTGAAAAAGATGGGTACGGACCTGGTCGAAAGTACCTGTCACGATCACATCTGTCGGCCCCAGGGATGGCCTGCGAGGAGGCAATTAGATGGACAGGTGTCACGATGTCGACGCGTCTCACCAGATGAGCTCGAGGTCGTGAAGATCGGCAACGCTCATTGCCCTCTACTCGTCGCCGCTGAACCGAATACAACGAGACACGGCTAAACAGTATTTATACTTGAACTTTCCTCCATTCCGTAATCACAGCACGTGCAAGCGGGTAGCTCGTCTGACACGCGTACAACACGTCCCTCCTCCATGAGGCGTCAATTGTCACCACCGTCCGCACCAACGCCTCGCAAAACTGCCTTCCGACCCTTGCCTTTTCTTGCCTTTGCTCGCAGCAGTTGTGAACTTCGATGATCTGGTGGCGTGAAACCCAAAAAGCCCTTTGTAGTGCTTTCTGCTGCACGCTCTGTTCCAGATGAACCATCGAGTTGCGTGGCCGAGTCAAGGAAGACCAGCGGCATAGGAGATTCGTATGCGGTGATGCCGAGTTGCTGACAGTAATACTGAACGGCCGCGTGGAATGCAGTCTTTCGTGCATTTGTTACCCCCCAGTCTCTGCGTGATGACGCATGTGAGATGGTACAAGTAAATCACTGTCAACAGAAGGACGCTTACTGCCATGTGCTGTAAGACTCCTTCAGATACATCCAATATTTCCTGAACGGCGTACGTACGAGTTGTGAGGGATGGTGATGGTGATCTCTAAATGGCGTTGAAACGATATGTGCTGCAAGGTGATTGATGTCGTTGGTTGAAACCATCGATTCTCTTCTGTCGCAAGCCATTCGTTCAATCGAGCCTCGAGTGCGTCAAGCTTCTCCAAAGGTGTACGCCAAGCGACTTGCATGGTAACTGCCTCGACCATTTTCTGAAATAATAGTAAGCTAAACATCGCGAAGAATAAAACAATCACTTGCATCACTCCGGCGGACATTCGTTCTACCTCTCTTCAGTCCGTGATGCACCAAATCTATGTATAGACTCACATAAACTTTGTGAATAGCTGGCTGTTGAAATAATACGTCTGGGTCCCGTCTGCCCGAATGAACACCGTCTGAATCGTGGAATGAGTGTACGGATGAAATAACAAAGGTAAATGCTGCATACTGCAAACAAACCCATCTTCTTCACAACCAGGTTGTCGGCTGCGGTAGAGTTAGTCTGACATTGTCGATCATTATTGACAGCATCTTACTGTCAATAAAGCACCGATCACCCGAATCGAATGGGCTGAGACAATGTCAGCAAGGAAAAACAGACAGATAGATGAACATACTGTGACACGAACAGAAAGATGATAGCATCGAACATGTTGCTGGCTGCATTTTTGAAAATAAAACTTGCCGCGATTCCCAACGAATACACGCTGGTCAACGATTTGGTAACATCGAAGCCAAACACGCTCAGGGAGATAAAAAACAAAATGATGAGGGCAAACAACAGTAAGATCCGATCAAGTGTTTTGAGAGCTACTCCAACGTCACGCATACTCCGCGACAAGAATCGTCGTTCCTTGTAGATGCGTAGGATGGCAGCCTTTATCTCAGACAGTGAAATGTCGCCATTGTTGTCCTTGTCGAAAACGCGGAAGGCCTCTTGAGCTTCTTCTGGAGTAGCAAATGCAGGCTGGAAGTCTTCCGACACCAGATAGGTCCTGTGACGGTCACGGAATGTCTTGTAAATAGCCCGAGCTAACCGCTGTGAAAATTAACGTCAGTTTCATACATGCGCCTTGCACATGAATAAAATCTTCATATACCTTAGCTTCACGGGACGAATTGACACTAAACTGCAACCCGCCTAAATCATGGTCATTGCCCTTGATATTACGAGCATCGTGCAATACTGCCGACTTGATTGCTCGCGCAGCTTGAACAGCCGGGTTGTATTCGTCCTGTCGGTATGCGTGCTGATCGACAGCATGTTTGCGAGACGGTAGGTCGTCCTGAAATGCGTCATGGGATCGATTGAAAGCCGATTGACTAGCAGGTGTCCTTAGTTCCTCCAGTTCAAGCGAGTCAGAAGCAATGTCATGAGGCTGAACAGGCGCCTTGGAGCCGCTTTGCCTCTGTTTTCCTTTGCCTTTATTATCCTCTGTATCGGCGTCACTACCGCCGTCGTAGCCCTGATAGATGCCGCTGTCGCGATGTCGATGTTTGGAGTCTTTTTCGCTGAAAGGGTAGATGAAACCAAGATTGAACACACCATGACCACCACTGCGATTATTGTAGTGCCGGGTTCGTGGTTTATATTTGCGGAGCTTTTCAATCACACGGAGACCACGTTTGACCTCGTCGACACGCTCCTTGTAAGCAGTTCGCTGGAATGCAAAAGCTGCCAAGTGTGATGAGCTTGATGCGAGATTAGAAAATTCTTCCATACCAACAGCATGGGACAACATTTTTTGAGCGGATACTACAAGTGCTAAAAAGAAGAGAAATTCGATGACTTGCGCAAGCTACGGGCGGCATTTAGTTCCTCGTACTGACTGAGGTTTCATAGAAAACTCACGCGATCAGTATAGGGAGCAAAACTGGCCCCATTAGTGTTGCTGTTATATAGCTTGAAAATGTTTTGGAACAAGATGGTCCAACTAGCCCAGGCACATGCGGCATACAACACGGGTTTTAAGGTGTCTTTGACGGAATCATACAACTCAATTTGAGACTTGACCTCCTCAGAAACATGGCCCCACGTGATGGATATCAGAATGCGGGCTATTGCGGGTATGATGTCCACGATCATTGCAAGACCCCAGGAAACGACAACATTGGCTGCTGCCCAAAAGAACCACGCTTGGACATTTTGGTCCACATAGTAGCGGTGACTGGTAGGGTGGGGTTTGTACCAAAGCAAGTGGACGAGCACGGCGGGAGTCACCAAGATTCCGGCGAGTAGGGTCGAGCCAATCAAGGAGGAAAACAAGGTTGTGAACAGGCTGCAAGTGTGATGGCCAAGTTAGCGAGGTTTATGTGCACACGAAGGGACGAACCGCCAAAGGGTCCAGCGTCTTGTCCTGAGGTTTACACCGATTGGCTGCCCAAACTTGGTTTCTTCCTCGACCAGGTCCTCGTCACCGCTCAAGTCGAAATCATCTTCGTGGTCGTCATCGTCTTCATCCGTGCCTGCGAATGAAGGAGCGCGAGAGTCGAGTTTTGGAGTATTGATGTATAGCGCTGAGGGTGCATGATCAAGACCCTCGGGGTAGTGGACGGTCGGCTTTATGTCAGAGCCACTGTCCTGCCTCAGGCTGTTGTAGCTCATTGCGAGACAGTCGTGGTAGCGGCCAAGGTGGGTTGGGGCGCAATTTCAGTTGGCGTTGTTGCCAGGTGGATTCGTATCATACTCGGGTCGTTTCCGTTATTAAATAAATCTACGTTCATAGTGCCCTCCGCTCCACAGGCCCCTTTTGCCGTCGACCGTGATGGGTGCCAGCACTGATCCTTCTGTTGATCCAAAGAGCCATCAGAAAGATGGAGAAAAACATCGCAATGAAGGCCAAGGATGACAAGGACTACCAGCACGGTGTGAAAGAGCGCAAGCGTACTGAAAGCATGCCAAGGTTTCGTTGAACACTGCCAGCGAAGCACCTGAGAAACCAGTGGAACGCGAGTCGACCAAATCGCTCCAGAAAACCACGCATGGCCACGACGAATCCCCAGAGCGCACAGGTGAGCCTCGAGGTGGAGCATCTGGTCTTTCCTCGCCTGGACGGATATCTGGTTAAAGCAAGCCGTGTTGTGCACCGACCAGCAAGGCATTTTAGTACTTGGATGTAATACTACTCATGTTGATGACTAAGCCATTGACATGTTTTCCAAGTCCGGCTCGTTGTTTCAAACGACGACGACGACGACGACAAGGCGAGTATTCAAGACACACTCGATCCCGAGATCGCCCTCAACGTCACCACTATGAACAAAAATCCCTTTGTACCCCAGCCAACCTTCAATCCCCCGCAACCCCCTCTTCCTCCTGGCCCCCCTCCCGCTGCACCACCCGACTACTCCGCATACTGGTCTGCAGCTGTTGCTCACCACCAGCAACCATCAACCGCAGCTACACCCGTCGCTTACAATCCCCAATGGAGCACCCCGCAACCTCAGAGACCTCCCCCGGAACAAAGTGCATTGTACGCCAACTACGGCTATGGCGGTCAGAACATGCATTGGCAGCAAAGACAGCAACAACAGCAGCCGCAACAACCGCCGCAACACTACCAACCAGTACAGCCGATGGCTCCTCCACCCCCACCACAACCCCAGCCACAACCCCAACCCCAGTATAATCCCTACCAAGCTTCCGTTGGTTTTCAAGCCTATGTACCCCAACCCCCCCAGTCTATTATTTCCCCGCCAACATATCCCCAAGCTCCTCAAACTATCGCTCCGCCTCAGCCATATTTCCCTCAGCAACAACAACCCCAGCAACCCCAGCAACCTCGACATAATCACGGAATACATCACACTCCCCCCCAACATCTACCCCCCGCCAAACGACAAAGGTTCGACGGTCCCAGCCATGCACACCAACGCCAACAGGGTCCGCCTCCCCAACCACAGTTCCAGCCCCCTCCCACCCCCCAGAACCAAAATCAGCAAGGTGCTAACCAAGTACCCCTCGGCGGAAACAACAGAGGGGGTATTGGTGGTCGTGGTGGTTCGATCGGCGCTGGTCGAGGAAGGGGGTCTATGGGCGGAAACCGAGGCGGTCTTGGTGGTCAGCGTGGTGGTCGAGGCGGCAGCGCATATATGAGTGGTAGCGGCGGTCGTGGCAATCAGCAAGGTTCTTTGCGAGGTCATGGCTCGCGAGGTGGTTTCGGCAACAAACAAGATTTCCATAACCGTAGAGGTGGGTCGTTTAATGCCGGACATCAGCAGCACCATCAAGGAAGTATGGGGAGTGCTGGGTTCCGTGCAAGAGGACAGGGCCACTCTGCAGGTCGCGCTGGGCGACAGGATGGTTCCAGTACGCAACTGGGAAATCGCGATACGTCGTCTGGAAGTTTTACGAGTAGTGGTAAGAAGGACGAGAATCGCCGCACTCTCACAGATTTTAAGATTGTGGGGCTCGAGATGCCCGAGCTCGGATGGACGTGGGGCGTACTTCCTTCTGCGGTCAAGCTGGAGAGCAGAGATTCGGTTGCTTCTCTGACTAACTCTTCACATGCTATTGTCAAGGAAGAATCGTTGCTGTCGAATGATCTCTCCAGCGGGGAGCGGGCAGACGCTGCGTACAGGAATGAGCGTGTCACTCCAGATGTATCAGCAGCGCCTGATGTCAAGGTTGAGCCATCCGCTGCCGAGCAATCTTCGCTCACCTCTCCCCCGCCGTCTCGCATCCGCATTTATTTCCACACACCCGTCTCACTGGATGATTCCCATCCAATTCCGCACAATTCTTCTTACGCTTATGGGACCTCCCCCATGGATTCGCGCAAAGGCAAGCGCAAGAAGATTGAGGATGATGATGGTGATGCAGAAGAGCGCCGAGGACGGCCTCCCCCGCCTCGCGGGAGCCAGATGAGCGATACCGCTAGTGTTGACATGGATGGAATGGGCCGGGGTAGCGCTGCACCTAGTGTAGCCGAGACTGCCAGTGAAGGTGACTGGCTCATGGCTGCCATTGCCGAGGACGATGGAGATACTCCTGACGGTGAGGTTGGCGCCCGTGAGCAACCTGCCGGTGACGAGGACGACAATCAACTTCGTGTGAGCCGTGTCGATGACCCTCACATCGTAGTCAGTGAGTCGACGATACCTGGACTTGGAGGCGATGTAATCAATGGTGAGTTTCCGGCCAATCTCGGATACTGGTATGATGGATGCTTTCGGATCCGGGTGGAGGGTGTCCATCTATCCGCCAGAGGCTTCATGTGGCTAACTCTTGGTTCTGAAGGGATCCCTATTAACGGGCATGTGATTGGTTCTACTGCCACTACCACGATTCTTGATATGGGGGACCATAGCGGCGTGGTAGTAGGCAAAGACCTTGCATCAGTCTCATCTAACGCGACTGTTCAAAATTGCACGTCTAGTCCACCACAGAGACAGTCAAACGTAGATGATGTCTCCGTATCTGAAGAGCCTGCGGAGCCCGCTGTCGCAGAGGCTGCGAGGCCTCTACACAAAGAACCTAGCACTGAGAACGGGATCGAGGCAGTGCTTAGTGGTCATTCTTCTTTCGTTGAACCGCCTGGCCTTGCTTCTCAGTCTTCTTCGTCTCTGAGTTCTTCATTTGATGTTTCGTCTAGTCGGGCTTCTGCACCCTCGCCCGTTACCATCGCGCAAACTGACATCCCCCGACCCGACAAGCAGACTGTTGACCATGAAGGTCCACTTGATACACAAGCGGAAAGTGTTGACGCTGTGGAAACCATTGCTATTCCGAAACCGTTGCAATCCCAGCCTTCGTTTACCTCTACCATCATCGATGACAGTCCAGACAGTGGTCTATTCTCGCAAGAGGAAGAAGTACTGGTGCATGTCTACGAGGGACCTTCGCACGATGCTCAAGCCGAAGAAAAAGCTGTCCATGATCTCGTTCGAGACAATGATCAAGAACACCTCCCGGAGCCACCTGCCTCTCCAACATCGAACACGCTAATGTCGACGTCGTCGAGCTCCACCTACGGCGAGTCATCGCACCAGCAGGTATCTATATCACCCAAAAAAGGCAGGACCCCTTCAGCAAATCGCCTATCGATATCGTACGCTGCAGGCAGTAAGCGATTGGTCGTTGATGCTGAAGTTGTCGAATATCTTCGTGTGTACAGAGCTGAGGGTCGGATCGAGGTGCACATGTCCCTTGGGAAAGATAATGAAGATAGCCTCAAAGGCATACTGGTATGTATGGTTTTCTCATCTGATTCACGCAGGTATCGATGATTTCCAGGTGGAAGGACTTTCCGAGGCAACCAAATCGTACTTGCCGCTGCAAATCATCCAGGAATCCTGCCACACAGACGAAACAATTCCTTCGTTCTCGAAAGTGCCACTTCCATCCAAAGTACATCTTATCGTTCATCTTGACACAGACCGACCGTTGTCGGAGCCCAAGTGGGTGAAGTCTGGGGATGTACAAGAGTGGCTGAAAAGCATGTTTGGACGCATGTTTTGGGTTGCAGGCGACGCCGCGGGTGGTTGGGAGAGGAAGATCGAGGTTGCTGACCCTGACCCGGTTTGTGCATCTGTTTCGATTTTCGCCCTTTGTCCAACTCTTCTACAGGCACCTACCATTTGGACCGTGCTTGAGGGTTGGGCAGTCAACTCGCCAGTGGGAATCCAGAATGAGCGTCAACGTTTCCTTAAAACACACATGACTGAGGTCGACAATCTGTTGGAGATATTATTGAGACTTGTCCGCGGAGAGCGCGCAACGCCTTTCTCCCAGACCGCGCCCGCCATATCTGCGCCAAGTATATCGGGTCCTCTTCTGGCTGCGTTCTCCCAATCGTCATCACATGGGGCACAACAAACACACGTCTCTCTCGCAGTGCTTGCGATGTTCTACATGACCATCGAGTTTGCACAAAAGGCGGGTGGCGAAAAGGGCAAAGCAGACGCAGAAGAGAGGATCGGCGAAATAATCAGATCCCTGCCATCACACTTGATATACAAGAGTCTGGACGGTATATTTAAGGAGTGGCGTGCTGAAAAGAAGGGTACACGATGAAAATAGACTTAGTATACTATAATCCTTGTGTGCTTTCGCTAATTAATCCTTGACTTCTGGTGGCGCTCGCACGTGACCTGTGCAATCCGGATACCGATGAGGACGCGTCACCTATTGGCTTCGTCAATACGCTCCTTCGTCCGTCATCATGGTTTGTTCTCATTCCAATTTCCTCACTTTGCGAGTTGCTTATTATCCACGCAGTTCAGAAACACATATGACTCCGATAACACTGTCTTCTCGCCACAAGGTCGTCTGCATCAGGTCGAGTATGCACTCGAGGCCGTGAAACAAGGATCTGCAGCAGTTGGCCTGCGATCAAAAACACATGCCATTCTATTGGCACTGAAGGTGTGTATACCCCTGCTGTATTGAGAGCACACGTTCTGATGACTCCCGGAAGCGTTCTACGGGTGAACTGGCTTCATACCAACAAAAAATGTTCCGGGTAGATGACCACGTCGGTATTGCGATCGCGGGGTTGACGTCGGACGCACGTGTTCTGAGGTACGGCCATTTGTTGTCTGTATGACTTGTGCGTCAGATTTATGACACCACACCAGCAACTTTATGCGACAACAAGCTCTCAATGAACGTATGGTCTTCAACCGCCCAATGCCTGTAAACCGACTCGTTTCTGCTATCGCCGACAGTGAGTCAGCACGACATCACGTTGGATATTCACGTCATCTCTTGCACGGCTAGAGGCACAGGTGAACACGCAAGAATACGGACGGCGGCCATATGGTGTCGGCTTCCTTGTCATCGGACAAGATCAGACGGGACCCCACCTGTTCGAATTCTCGCCTTCAGGAAACTCGTACGAGTACTTTGCCATGTCGATCGGTGCACGCAGCCAAAGTGCCAAGACGTATCTGGAGAAGCACTATGAGAGCTTTTCTGACTGTTTGTCTCCCTGACCGTGGCTCTTATGCCTTTTACTTATTGGCCCCAAAGGTACATTGGAAGAGTTAATCAAACATGGCCTGCACGCGCTCCGCGAGACACTCCAGCAGGATAAAGCGCTCAACGTCAACAACACCTCGATTGGTATTATTGGACCAGCTGGAGCCCTTGAGAAGCCTACCTCTCCTCAAGGTAAATTCCGCATCGTCGAAGGGGAAGCAGTGCAGTCCTACCTGCGAAGTATGGACGCCAAGGCTTCAGCGGACGGAACGGTCCCTGTACCCCCTCCACCCACTGAAGATGTGCAGATGTCGGGCTGAAATTGTCGACGTACAATATTGTACCGTGTAATACCACGCCTTCAATCGAGACTTGCATGCTAGTACGAAAAATACGATAAAGATAATTGAGTGTGGGTGGTACGTCTACACGAATATCCAAAGACATGAATTTTTTAGGCTCTAACTTTCTTGGCTTCTTTTCCAGCGTTGCGCCAAAGCTGAGCTGCCAAGCCGGGTCGGCGAAGGGCAACGAGTGTGTGCACCATCGCACTCAGCAACGCTACACTACCCGCCTGATGTGCAGCCGCAACGGGAGTGGGAACGAGGTATAGCAAGGTAGCCAATCCAAGCAACACTTGGACATTTGCCATCGCAAAGGCAGCTGTCACCGAGATCCGAGCACGTGGCGGCAACAGAGAGCGAACGACACTCCGGCGACTGTGAGCAAAGAGAAGACATGTGCTAACGTATGTCGTCATTGCCTGAGCGGAGGTCATCACCGAAATGCAGGATGTGTTGAGAGTAGAGAAACTTACAAGGACGCGATGATCAAATTGAACAGTGGTTGGGTTTTCAAAAATGTTTCTCCACCAGACATCAGACCCATCCACGTTTCTGGAGTACGCAACGGAGAAGAGTTCGTCCAAGGGAGGTACAATGCGACCTCCCATTAACGGGAACTCGTTATATTGCAGTCCAGCATCCAAACCCGCAACGAAAGCGCCTTCCACATTCATGTGAGAGTTAGCACGGGTGCTGTCTAGACATTACCTACCCGATAATGCAGTGAGAAACACGAGCGCTGTCAGGGCACGAGAACATCGAGTGAATTGTTTGATCGTTGGGTTAGAGAGTATATCCTGCCATGACATGGTTTTTGATCCACTCCAAATGCCACTACGTGCATACTTCCAATCCTTGACGACTGTTAGACCAGTTCCGAGCATTCCTGCATAAAGCAGGACAGCAGTACCGAGGTGCGCTGCCAGACGGTATTGGGAGACTCGGGGTACCGCACCAGGAGTGTCCATGATCGAGTTCTCAAGGCCAGATTTGACCATGTACCATCCAAGAACACCTTGGAATCCGAGTAATAGTGCCATACCGGTGAGCTTGACGGGCATTGAAGTGGTGAGCTTCCTCCTAACCGCAAAATAGGTCAACGGGAGCACGAACGCAACGCCGATGACGCGACCCAAAACACGATGGGCCCATTCCATGTAAAAGATATTCTTGAATTCGTCCAATGAAATGGAATGATTTATCCTATTAGGATGATTAGCCCGGTCTGGACGAAATTGCGCTGAGGACTATTCTGACAGCTTGAATTCCGGGGTTTCTTTGTACTTTTCGAACTCGGTATTCCAATCCACGTCATTGAGCGGGGGTATGACGCCAGTGATGGGCCGCCATTCTGTGATGCTGAGACCGGACTCGGTGAGACGCGTGACACCTCCGACCACGATGACGGCAAAAACTAGGGCAGACGAAAAGAGGAGCCAGCGGCCGACTGTGGGTGGTGCCAATACAGGCAACTTGGAGACATCTGCGTTGGGCTGAACGGTGTTGGTTGACAACGAACGCGAGCCAGGGAACCGTGTGCTCAATGTGTGTGCACGCAACAGGGATAGACGGTGTGGTGGTCGTTGCACAAGACGCGAGCGCAAAATACTGGCCGGGCTGGCTACATGGAGGGTTCGAAATGCTAATGGACACACGGCGCGAAGGAAATGCATTGGACGAAAAGCTTGGACTTGCACAAACCACACGACTTTGACCGACGAACACGTGACGACAGTTTGTAGTATGCTTCCATCACTGGCGAGGCGACTCGCTCCGCCAAGGCCGGTCCTGCCAGTCTTGCGGTCGCTCTCGACGCCTGCATCGCAGTCCACCAGCACCGAGGCATCCATAATCGCTAAGCTGACTGAGCACTTTTCCCCGACCGAGCTTGCAATACAAGACGTCTCCGGTGAGCACCTCAAGAACCAAATCAAACACGAGTAACCCTGCACATAGGAGGATGCGGCTCATTTTTCGCAATCAAGATTGCTAGCGACACATTCAAGGGACTATCAACAGTGAAGCAACACAAGCTCGTCACCGAAGTTTTGAAACAAGAGATCCAGGGAATTCACGGGCTACAGGTTAGTGCTGAACAGACGAATACGGTAGAGGTTGATCGTTCAAGAATAGATCAAGACGATAATACCTCCATAGCCCAGACTATCTGATGCTGCAATTAGAACGAACAGAATGGACTACATATTTCCCTGCATCC
This sequence comes from Pulveroboletus aff. annulatus, assembly GCA_038094595.1. Classification (NCBI taxonomy): domain Eukaryota; kingdom Fungi; phylum Basidiomycota; class Agaricomycetes; order Boletales; family Boletaceae; genus Pulveroboletus; species Pulveroboletus aff. annulatus. The sequence continues at coordinate 123,536 of JBBPTX010000002.1, read as the reverse complement.
AGACACTAAATTCTCACCTAGAGTTAACACCAAAGGGGCCCTCGGACTTGCGTGGCTTTTTGCACAGCAATAAGAGTGAAATGGAATCTCGACTATATTTCCCGCGATTTGGATCATCCTCCACCTGCATGATTCAAGATACGCTGCCCTGCTGGGGAGCTTGCAGTACGTACCTCTTTCCAGGTAAACGCCTTCTTGAGCAGCGTAAAGAAACGCTTGTCCGCCTGCGAATGATCAGTGGTACGGTCCACGCTGAAATGGCCTACCTTTCGCCTCTTCTTATAACAAAACAGTACTTCCGTTTTTTTCCTCGCCAGTGCAGATAGTGTCTCTACGAGGAGCGGAAACGCTGGCTCAAAGTAGACGCAATCCGCGGCGAGAATCAGATCAGGTTGGGGTATCTCTGAAGGCAGTGTTTCCCCCCTGAGATTCCCATTCGCCATCATGTTGGTGATCGCGGCAAACGTTAGCTGTGCTCACCAATTTAGTTCCGACACGACGACAGATGACTCGACCCGATTCAGTTGTACGTTTGCTTTCATGATATCCAGCAGTGGTCTGTGTGATTTGCTCAGTCATCCAAGAAATCGCTGGGGAGTGCTGACTGGACTGACGCTTGGTCGGTAACCCAAACTTTGCCGCCGAGCTTCCCGGCGACGAGGCCAACTAAGCCAGTCCCACTGCCCAACTCCAGGATCATTTTTCCTGTGCAATATTCTTCTCCGCGATGGACGAGATAATTTGCAAGGACCTACGATCAGCTCATCTTACGTATGCTAAGGGATAGATGGACAGATAAGCGCACCTCTCCAGCAGGCCAAGCAATTCCCCCGCAGCCAGGGCTTGCATCCACCCTGAGGATGACATCTATGAGAGTAGAACACCCGTCAGGAAATGACAGCCGGACAAGTTCATTGTACTTTGATCGTGGTTGGACGGGGACGATGCCTTGTGAGTCGCGCTCATCATCTACAAGACTGTTATCACTTCTGAGATGTCGAAGGGGATCGAGTGCGTCGAGGGCTTCGTCCAAGGCAATTTCGTTGGAGGGGTTTGTGTTCATCGTGAGCTTGCGACAATATTGATTGTCGGTGATCAAGTACTACGAGCCGATCGCTTGCGCAATGATCACACTGCCAAGTCACATCACAAGCGGTGTCGAGGGACAGCGCCACGGCGTGAGTCACTTGACCTCTGCTCCGGGAATTAAACCGCAATTGGATCCTGGCCAGGCGACCCCATTTATTCGTCGAGATGTGACGGATCCATCAGCGTCGCCACCACGTACTTTGCGCCTTCCTCTCATCGACTCGCCTGACAATGTTGGGGGTCTCACATCCTAGAAGAACACTCCGAGTCAGGGGTCCCCGCCCCTACAGCTGGATATCGACCTCGTCTTCGTCCGATTCATCCTCGAACGACTACAGAAACTCGGATGTTTGGCCTTGGGCCCTTGGAAGCCCAAACCTGTCCCGAGGATCTGCTATACGCTTATCCACCTCGAGTCACTCCTCGGACTCTACCCTCTCGTCCTCGTCATCACATACTGTGCATACGCCCGACGTACCCGTCGAGTACGATGAAAAACCATATTATTGCCACAGGCGCAGACGGAAGCCTGCGGGGCCTCGTGCCCCCCGCAACAGTTCATGCTTTGACATGCGGAAGCTGGGACTTTGGATAAACACGTCGCCGACTGTCCCCCACTTTCAGCTAGAAGTTCCACCCGTCACACCCATCCCTACACCCGTTTCCAGGACCGACATGCTCCCATCCCCGCAGATATCACCCTTTCGCATAAACTCACCAACAAACTTCCTTCTCGACTGGGATGTTATATTCGAAATTTTGGGGTGCGCAGAGACACTCGTCGCGGCAGATGATGCAAAGGGCTGGTAAGTACAAGGGCTGCCTTGGTATAAAATGATTTACTCAATTCTGTTTCTTGGCAGATGGTTTCTGGCTAGACCTAGATCCGTGCTGATTTATACCACAAGAGTCATATACCACCACTTTACTTATATAAAACTACATCGCAGATGCTACGTGTATCGTTGACAAGGACACTGGAAAATATTGTATGTTACTGTTTTCTTTTCCTCTCCTACTAGCCCCGAACGAATCATACACGACGAGGATGTCACGCACCGGAGCAGTCACTCGAGACCACGGAGTATCCCTCACTATACCCATGAAATCTCCATAGTAAAACAAGACACAATGGAACCATCGCGACCATTGGACAAACTATCCGTTATAATCACAACTTTGTCGGGTCACCCTGGGTTACACACTCCAGTAGGTCAGGGTCTAATCCGGGGCTGACTTTACGCCCACATTGCTTCGTTCAGTATGTTCATCCGATACTCGTGGGAGCGCGGGGCGGCACCACACTGATTGCAAGGTCCGATGTAGTAGCATCTTGCGGCGAGCTGTTTACCGCGATCGTGCCTGTAAAGCTGTACATGTGAGTAGCGGCTGGTTGCCAGCCTCTCACAGCCTTGTGGTGTCCTTTTTATTCGCCGGAAATGGGGTTTGTCAAGCGTGAACTTACGCTCAGTGAGTATCGTGTTTCCACGGCCATCAGCGGGGGCGCTGATCCCCACAGCGGCACACGTGTTTGCCTTGAGGTGAACAACTCCTTTGAGGACCACCCTCCGACTGGTTGATCGCGTACCTTCGGGCCCAGTTTACAGCAAGGTCGAATGGCGCTCCGCTTTCCCGTCCCGGAGTGCACCGACATCATCTTGGAGTGCCAGCGCGTCAGAGGTTTCAAATTGATCGGAACGTGTTCCATCTGTTCCACCTTCCTGCTGCAGCCATTAACCTCGATGTGTCCTCGAGGCGCAATCTGGCCAGCCGCAGCCCGTGGCAATCTAATACCCTTTTGTTGTATAAAGGTCGTTGACTTTTGGTGTCCCTCTCCCAACTCTGTCCCTCTCCACAACAATGTCCTATTACGACCCCTACTACAGCACGACCCCTAGGTCCCGCAGGATGTCTTTGCCCTATTCATCAACTCCACTGTCCTCCTACCGCGAGCCAGTCATACATGTCAGTCGAGGGGGCCCCCCGGCGGGCCCCCCGCGGGCGCGGGCGCAGGGGGGCTTCTCGGGCGGCC